>VDFB02259544.1:0-55377 GCA_007258455.2 Sequoia sempervirens
TATCCATCTTTCTTAGTTCAAAAGAAGTTCTTGTACTACTCCCATACGCAATCTGGAATAGAGATTTACCAATGCTCATGTTGATAGAATTATTATAAGCAAATTTTTCCTGTGGTATAATCAAATCCCATCCCTTAGGCTTATCTCCTAGTAAGCATCTTAGCAGGTTGCCCAAACTCCTATTAACCACCTTTGTTTTCCCATCACTCTATGGATGGTATGCAGAACTAAAATTCAAATCTATCTTCAGCTTCTTCCATAATGTCCTCCAGAAATAACCAACAAATTTGGTATCTTTGTCTAAGACTATACTCTTTGGTCGACCATGTAGTCTCACCACCTCTCTAAAAACCAACTTTGCAACATGAACAACATCACTAGTCTTATGACATGGAATGAAATATGCCATCTTTGAAAATCTATCCATTACCACAAATATGGAATCATGTCCTCTTTGTGTCCTTGGCAAGCCAAGAACAAAATCCATGCTAATATCCTCCTATGGCCGATACAATCCAGTATTCTGACTTGTTCCTTTCGCCATCTGGTGATGCAAGAGCATCTATCAAAACACCAAACATATAGGGAACTTCTATCCCAAACACAATTGGAGAAGATCAAATTGAACGAATCACCAATTCCACTATACTTTTCACCAAATTTACTTTACTCAACAAAATCCATGAAAAACTCTGGCCATTCAATGGCTATCAAAATTCAATTTCACCAAGTTAGTATTATTAGATTCAAATTCACCTTTATCATCACAAAACCATATTAGAAAAGCAGGACCATTCAACTCTTACACTATTCATTCTTTCACTCTTCAATTCAACTCTTGCATTGTTTACCAAATTTCACTTGTTACCATCTTGTTCCACAAGGCAGAAATACCGACAAATCAATCATTCATGCTATAAACCTATTCTCAGACTTCCAAGACACATTATTCATCATGTTTTGATTGAAACAAACCATTTATACTGCTACACAACTCTGTCTTATCAACACTTCATTCTCATGCGGGCTCAAACCACTATTTTCCATCATGATTCCACATTATACAAGTGCCAAATAATCATATTCTAACTTATAAACTCTATCCAGACACCTAGACATCTTTAACACCTTTCTTTTGACAAATTCAAAGCAACTCTAATCACTCATATTATTGTTCCATCAGAAAATTAGTTTCTTGCATTCAATGAACAACATCCTTGTAGCAAAACAACATGACTAAATTGAGTATTCCATACAATCCACATTGTATCTCCACAAAAGGATTACTATTCCAAGAACCCATTTTTCTCTATTAAAACATATCATAAACTTAGATTAGGTTGCTTTACAAATTTCACCAGATCATTTGACTGTCCCACGTTTTAGGCATCAAAATAGGTCAAAAATAAAAAGCAACCACCTCGATTTCAACTTGAAATTACCAAGTAACCTTGGGAAGCATTGTATCAAGCCTCAAAACCTTCTAATCATCCATTTTTATAGACTAAAAGTCCCAATAACGCATTGAACACTTAAACCCTTGATTCTAGGATTTTTAACACAAAAGAGTGAGGGTTTAATAAAAATACCATTCACAAACCTCATGCTACCTTGAAACTACTTCAATCATATTTAAATAGGTCTGGACACACAAAATACACCATTTTCCAACCTCCTTACATGCTAGTTCATCGAATTCCATCTTGGAGTTACCCATTTTCATGGCAATTCTCAGAAATTCCTGAGGGAGTAGCACTAAATCCTCATATTCTTGCCTTCCCCTACACTTTAACATGCATTCCAATTGAAAAAAAAACTAAATTCAATCCATTCCACCGACCTAACTATTCGTACATTGGTGGAATGGAAAAATTTCCCTTAAGAGACTCTCAAAACCCTTATTTAAGGGTTACAGACCAAACTTCAAAGAATGCACTCAATCAGTTGTTTTACTAAATCAAATCTTCCCCAAATGGATTCAAAAGAATGCTGACTCTTTGTTCTAACAAAAAAAATAAGATTTAAATCCCTAAACTTTTGTACAGATCATACACGTTAATGCAAACTGGAAGAAACTCAGAAATTTATAAAACAGGGTACTTTTATTGATATTAATCTTCAAGAATACAAGAATGAATCATTTGCTTGCGTTTTCAAGATTTATATAGATGTTTCTCATTCAATAAAAAACTTTCCAACTTATTCTACTGTCTCATCTCTTCATTTTCTCTTCAAAGACTCTTCACCTTCCCTGATTTTTGTGCACTTTTTTGATTTTTTGCCTTTTTACAATTTAGCAACTTTACAATTTTTTTCAAATTTTTCTTTTCTCATCATTTTGACTTCCTAATGACCTATTTATGACCAATTCATCACTTTTTACAAATATTTACATGCTTTGACACTTGAAGGTTCAATTTTTTACAATTTTGCCAATTAGGGTTAACTAATGAGCAAGGTGCTCTTGCACCATCTAGCATGCTCTGCAACTTTGTACAAACTTCTTCACATCTTGTTGTAACTGTGGCCAATATAATAATTCTCACTGACAAAAGTGATGAGCCTAGTTTATGGTCTAATTTTGGGTAGAATTTATGATTTGTTTGCTGAAGTTATCATGGACCTTGATGTTAAGTGTTGATATTTTTTATGATATTTCCTCATAACTATAGACATTGGGCCTAATATTATTTATGCAAATCTTTAATGACATTGGCATGTTATATGGACTATCTATATTAATTATGCAGGTGGTTAATGAATTTTCTTTAAGGTGGTTATAGATATGCAATTATTATGTGTACTAACATTGCCATGCAAATATAATTTAAGGATACTAAATTGAGAAAGACACCGCCAGCTGGGCATGCACCATAACGTCCAACAAGGAAATTGTTCAAAGGTCAAAGGAGGTTGATGGCAGGAGATTCCCCATGCAAATCAAATGTAACCGCCTTGTAGTGGACTTTAATGCTGTTGAGCAAATATTGGCATTACAGTTGTGCTAAATCTGTGGGCACGTCTGACCAGATCCCATGCACGCGTAACCGACTCTCCACTTTCTTTGCTTTCCCTAAAATGGCGTCCTCCCAATTCATGGAGTTGACTGCCTTGCTTAGTTGGTAGTATAAATAAGGATCATATGCTCCTTCTCAAGAGGTTGCGCAATCTGATATTGTACTTGCATTCTTAGTTTTCAGCAACACAGTTATGCTACTATTTTGTACTCATGAATTCCAGTGAATAAAATGAAGTTCTAAATTTGAGCATCTAAGTTTTCATTAGTAGTAGAGGATACTCATCCAAGGGGGGCCACTTGGTGAGCAATCCATCCTTAGTTTAGTTTAGCCTAGTTATTACTTTTTGTTTAGTAATTAGTTAAGAATCTGGTGCTGATTGTTCCTGTAGCCACTAGAATTCCATTATGTGACTGTTCCTGTAGCCAAAACAGACAAAGTAGTTTCCTATTTTTTGTTTATATTTTCATTCCTGTCATTCATTTCAAGCTTAGTATAGTTTTTGGTTGATGTTCAACATTTATGTTATTCCTTTCCAAGCAATTTACTTTCAACATTGTGTCTTTCTTAGCTATAGAATGAAAATGGCTACTTTGAGTTCCTAGTGCACATACTGTGCTGAGCCATTTCAAGTTCACGTCCCTGGGTTGACAAGTTAAATGCACCTTCATGATGATTGAATAGCTATTCAGTTTAGATGTCAAATTTCTGAATCACAGTTGTAAGAGCTTAGTTGTTAAATCATTTTAGGAGGCCAACAAAGAGCAATGGTCTTATCTCGACCAAAATGTCCAGCCAATCCTCCACTATGCTTCTCCTTGATTAGATTCTCTCTCATAGAACTCCTTGGAATGCACAATTGGATTCCTCTAAACAACATCCCATCTAGCGCTAACTATTCCTGCAACCACTAGAATTCCATTATGTGACTGTTCTTGTAGCTAAAACAAATAAAGTAGTTTCATGTTTGTTGTTCAAATTTTCATTCCTGTCATGCATTTCAAGCTTAGTATGGTTGTTGGTTGATGTTCACCATTTATGTTATTCCTTTCCAATCAATTTACTTTTAGCACTGTGTCTTTCTTAGCTGTAGAATGAAAATGGCTACTTTGAGTTCCTAGTGCACATACTGTGTTGAACCATTTCAAGTTCATGTCCCTGGGTCGACAAGTTAAATGCACCTTCATGATGATTGAATAGTTATTTATTTTAGACGTCCAATTTCTGAATCACAAATGTAAGAGCTTAGTTGTTAAATCATTGTAGAAGGCCAACATTTTTGGCGCCATTGTTGGGGATGGTGTCAAACTTGGGAGTTCTTTGGAGTCAATGGTAGTTTTTCTTGCTATAGTATTTCTGAAAGTTGTTCTTAGTATACCCCTCATTTAGGAAGTAATGACCCCCCTTATTCTTTACCAATTATTTGTGTGAGCTATTTGATATTGAGTTGATACCACATGCATAGAGGAAGGAGAAGAGATGCTTACGGGAGATTCCTTCCTAACAATCCTAATCCATTCCAACTAGTTGAATATCAGAACCTTCCAAGAGAAGAAGAAGAAGATCCACACCCCTTTGCTGATGCATTTCCTGATCTGACTAGCTTTGAAGTTTCCTCTGAAGACCAAAATCAGATTGAGGATCCATTTGCTTTGGAACTACATCAAGCGGGCATGGGCGATGCAAATAAAACAAACCTAACCAACCGAATTTTCCTTTCCCCATTGCCCATCAGAATGAAGTTGACAACATCAAAAATATCCCTGCTTCAACACTCCCCAAGTTTATGGACTTGTCACAAAAGATCCTGATACCTTCTTGTTTGAGTTTTACATACTCTGCAGGAGTTATGACTATACCATTGATGCCCATAGGCTTAAGCTATTTCCTACCACTCTGAAAGAAGCTGCATTAAGATGGTTTATGAGCCTAGGAAAAGATACTGTGGAAACTTGGGAGGACATGAAAACAAAATTCCTCGAGAAATACAAGGAGTGTTGCAAGGGCAGTGACATGAGAGGAGGTGACATTTTTAGGATGCAACAAATGGAAGATGAGAGCTTGAAGGATTATATTTCAAGGTTTCTATTTTTCCTACAAAAATCTTGACACCATACACTTAATGAAGACTCACAAAAGTTGATTATCCTGAGAGGAATCAATGACAGTTGTGTTGATGCCTTAGACCTGATGGGAGGAGGAGATATCTCCCAAGTTCCTTAGGAGGATATCAAGAAAATATGCCAAAACTACTCTACGGTAGCCTCAAAGAAAGGGAGAGCTTACCAATCCTCTATGGGTAAGTCATCTACTAGTGGAGTTTCAAGGATGGAGATCACACACTTGCTGGAAGATTTCAAGCAAGACATTATAAACAATCTAGCTACTCAGCTGGATACACTTCAGGCCAAGGAGAAACAAGAGGAGGCAAAGGCAATGTTGGTAGAGTATTTCCCCCATTGCAGACAAAATAAGAAAGACTGTAGATGCAAGATGATAGCTAATATTGAAGGCAAGCAGATTGCACCCAAATTCAAGCCACTTCAGATTGAAGAAGATCAAGTCTACTATGTTGCACAAAGGAGGTCTTGGGTTCCAAGACAAGGTATGCCACCAGATCCACTCTCTTATGCTGGGCCATATGTCAATTCCTATTTATCTGGTAACCAATGGTAGCCCCCATATCCATCTAGCTATGGAGGATATCCACCACAACCTTGGGGTAACCCTCCAAATGCGTGTCCCAATCATCAAAACTCTCCACCTCAGTGGCAGTAACCTCGAGGGACTTGGAAGCAATTTCAAGAACATTGGCAGCCACCTCCAGGAAATTGGCAGCAAACAAATCAATGGAGGGGATGATAGTAATGGACTACCTAGATAACCAATTACACATAGCCACCTTCTCAGCCCCAACATCCTGCTATAATGCCTCCACCTACTAATTCAAGCTCAAATGCACCTAAACCTACTCAACTACCAGCTCAACCCACACCCAATCCAAATAACAAACCACAACAATAGCTTGTATACTCTGCTGATTCAAATCAATTCCCTACATATTTTGTGAGTGTAAGTGACATCCACTTGCATTCAAGAAAAACTTTACCAACCCCTTCCAATCCCATCATCACTGAGCTTCTTGTGGAAGAGGAAGAGGAACCTCTGGATGATCCCATTCAGCTAAGTGCACCTAAAAATCCTGAACTAGTTCAAGTCAAGCAAATTGAACAAGAATCACCATTTCCTTAGAGATTGAAAGTTGCCCAGAAGAAGGAAGAAAAGGAGGACACAACCTTTGACATCCTGGATTAGCTGAAGCATATATGTGTCTAGATACCTCTATTTCAGGCCATAAAGGATGTCCTAATCTATGGAAAGGCAATCAAAGAAGCATGCCTTAGGAAGCCAGGAAGGAAGAAGAAAGACCCCACTACGGTTCATGTGGCGGGACAACTAGATGACATCATGCTTGGAATAGTGACTATCTCTAAGTACAATGACCCAAGTAGTCTTGTGGTAGCAGTTGTTATAAATGGGATTCAAATAAAGAATGCTCTGATTGATTTAGGGGCAACAATAAATGTAATGACTAAGGACATCCTGTAGCAACTAAACATTGCAAGCATGAGATCTACTCCTATTGTCCTGCAACTTGTTGATAGTTCTACTGTTAAGCTTGATGGTATAGTGGAGGACCTTGTGGTAATTCTAGACTCCTGGGAGTACCCTACATACTTCATGATTCTTTCTCCTAAAGCTACACTAGGCGGGTATCCCATTATTCTTGGAAGGCCATGGTTAGCAACTGCAAATGCATATATTGGATGTCAGTCAGGTGACATGACCATTTCTGATGCGAAGAGCACCAAAATTTTTATTCTTTATCCTCCTGCTCAGCCATCCCACTATAAGGATAATCCTGTATGGCCACACGTTGGTGAAGAGGCCGAGGAAGTTAATTATGTGGCACAACTTATGATGTTAGGAATAAGATCCTTCATGTAGCTTCAAGACGAAGATGAAGCATTGGTTAACATCCTTCAGAACTATTGTGAAGTGGAGGAAGCATCATTTTCTCATTCTGCTACTCTAGTCAAGACACTTCTGCCTGCTCTTCCTGCAACCACTCTTTCTACAGACGTTCTTCCTGTAGCCACTCTTCCTATAGATGAACTTCCTACAACAATAGGTATGTCCCATACATTGCTTCCATATGAACTCAAGGTACCATGTGTTAATGAAGCAACTATGATAGAGTCAACCACACAAGTACAAGTGTCAGAAGAAAGTACCTGAATGTTAACAACAAACTGAGTGAAGAACAATAGTTGTTATTGACAAACTTATTGAGGACCCATCAGCATGCATTTGTGTGGGACTATCATGAGATGGAGGGATTGGATCCTAAGCTTTACACTCATAGAATTTATATCAGAGATGATTGCACCCCAGTGAGGCAGCCACAAAGAAGAATTAACCCTGCACTGAGAGAAATTGTAAAATGAGAACTGTAGAAATTGCTAGATGCAGGATTTATCTACCCCATTTTAGATAGCCAGTGGGTGTCTCCATTAGTGATTGTGCCTAAAAAATGAGGGAAATGGCGAGTTTGTGTTGATTACAGGGAACTTAATGCTGCCACCAAAAAGGACCATTTTCCCTTACCTTTCATAGATCAAGTTTTGGGCTCACTTGCAAGAAAATAATACTTTTATTTCTTAGATGGATTCAACAGCTACAGCTAGATCCAAATTGTACCAGAGGACTAGGAGAAGACCACCTTTACCTATCCATGGGGGACCTATTCCTACTTGGTACTCCCATTTGGCTTATGCAATGCACCTGCAACTTTTCAGAGGGAGGTCATTAGCATATTTTCAGATATCTCTCTTGATTACATGAAAATTTACATGGATGATTTCACCACCTATGGTGCTGATTTCAATGAAGCATTGGAGAATCTCAAGAAAGTACTGCAGAGATGTGAAGATCACAATCTCTCTTCAAATGGTGAAAAGTGCTTCATGATGATGCAAGAAGGTGTAGTTCTTGGACACTACATCTCTCACAAAGGAATTCAAGTAGATCCTGCAAAGATTGAGATGATCAAAAATCTGCCCACACCTACAAAACAAAAGGATGTTAGGAATTTCTTGGGCCATACAGGATATTATAGGCAATTCATCAAGGATTTCAGCAAAATAGCAGCACCATTGTATACTCTTCTCACCAAAGATGTTGAGTTTCAATGGACAGAAGATTGTGACAAGGCATTTTCTGATTTGAAGGTAGCTTTGACTCATGCTCCTGTACTCAAAGGAACTAATTGGAAGCTTCTTTTCCATATCCATATAGATGCATCAGGTTATGCCCTAGGAGTAGTCTTAGGATAGAAAGAAGGATCTATTAAAAATTCCATTTATTTTGTCAACAAAAATTTGTAGGGAGCTGAATTCAACTATACAGTGACAGAAAGAAATGTTGGCAGTGATCTATGCCCTAAACAAATTTAGGCATTACATAATAGGTTACCAAATATTTGTGCACATTGATCATGCAACCATTAGATATCTCATGAATAAACCTCTGATCTTTGGTAGGCTAGCAAGATGGTTATTATTGATGCAGGAGTTTGAAATAACCATTGTGGATAAACCAAGGAAGGCCAATGTTGTTGCAGATTTTCTCTCAAGGTTGATTACATTAGGGGATAATCAAGGCATAGATGAATCTTTTCCTAATGAGCATCTATTCTCCATCAGTGTAAAAACACCCTGGTATGCTGACATAGCTAATTATTTAGTCACAGCTAGGGTTCCTCCTCACTTCTCTCCAAAAGAGAGAAGGGAACTCATTGAAAAATCTTTTCCTTTCTCATGGATTGTTGAATGTTTGTTTTATATTGGACCAGACCATGAGGAGATGTGTGAAAGAAGATGAGACATATTACATTTTGCATGCATGCCACAACGAACCATGTGGAGGAAATTTTGTAACCAAGAGGACAACAATGAAGATTTTGAACACATGATATTACTGGGTAGACCAACTAGATATGATGAGATGCCACTTTTCCCTCAAGTAGTAATCATGCCCTTTGACAAGTGGGGATTGGATTTTTTAGGACCCATTGACCCTCCATCAAATGGTAAGTCTTATATCCTGGTATGCACTGATTATGAAATTGTTGCCTCTATTTCACCTATAGTTAAATCAGGCGAGATAATCAAATGTTAGATCTTCAGAGGCTAGTAGGACGTTCACACAAGGGCAAAGACTCTACATCTGTTGCTAGGTCATGGGGAACTTAGTGGGAGAAGCTACCCTAGGAAGATTTAGCATGAAAATCATCCAAGGAGAAAGTCGGCCAAACCCTCCTACTGTCTGGCTGACTAACTGTTTGATTCATTCCATCCTGAGCAGGTCGCTGAGACCTAGTTTCTGTCATGCCGAACGAGCCTACAGAGCCTATCGCTATAACAGAGAGGGTTCAGTGTGACCTCTTACTATGTGGATTTCCTTGGCTGATAGGCCATTCAACCGTCATTCACCAAGACTCTCGGTGACCATGGGGTTCGGGGAGACCTACAGTGCACGGTGAGAGGTCCCAACGAAGGTTCAATGTCTCGCTGACATGTGAAGAGTCTCAGAGTGAGATATGCTTTCGAAAAAAGTGAGGGGCTTTGCCGGGATGTCCCGCTAACATCAAAAGTCTTGCCGAAAGGAAATGATGGGCCTCTATGCAATTGTCTTCGGCGTGTGTCCCATCGACACAAAAGAACCTTGGTGTAACTAAGGGACTTCGCGGGGATGTCTTGCCGAATGAAGAGTTCACCAAAGGATATTGCCTTTGGCGTAGGTCTTGCCGAAGTATGAAGCAACCACCGAAGATAAAGAAAGGCCTTGCCAAGACTTGAAGCTTTTGCAGTAATGTCTCGACGACCGGCAAGGGTTACACCGACAATGTTTCAACAGGGAGTTCGGCATGGGTCCCACCGATAACAGAGGAGCCTTCGGCATAACATAAGGAGCTCGGGAGGACCTCTTCTAGACCGGCAGGAGTCAAGCTGAAAGAATAGGAGGTCGATCGAGGGTTCATACTTCGGCGTGAGTCTCACCGAGCAGTAAAGTCTTCAGAATGAAACAGAATTCGCTAAGAAGAGGGGGAGTTCTACATAATGTCTCGGCAACTTCAATGGGTCCCCCTCCCAAAATGATATGAAGAGTTCGTCAGAGGATAGGGAAGTCTACAAGAGGTCTTGGTGAATGGAAGGTGTCTCAGCTAAAAAAGTAGATATCGGTACAACATTTGATCCTCGCTACGGTGTCTTCCTGACTGCGTGATGTCTTGGTGAAGGAATGCGAGCTCGGCAAGGTAAATTGCATTTAGGGAGAAACTAAAGGCCTCCTACCAACTGATGAAATGAGGCCTCACTGAGCTGGAGTGCCTTCAGCATAGCCTCTCCTTGATATGAGGATGTCTTACTGACCATGGGTGTTCTCAGTGGCAGAAGGGGATCTCCATGTGACTCATCAACTCACTGATCTCTTGGCGATAAACGGTCTTGCCGATGGCTCCAGTAGAATCGGTATGTTTTTTCGGCTCACTAAGAGCTCTCAGCGATAGCTCCATGTTATGCCAATAGATTCAAAGGATCATAATCGCATTGGTGAGACACTTTTAGTGTCTCACCGAGATGCGATTCTAATTGAAGAGCTTTGGACCGCCCACAGAATCCGCACGGAACACACTTGACCAATTAGGGGGAGCTAGAGGCAAGTCATGGCAGCTTGACCATCAGAAATAAAATCAACAGAATGTGAATGCAGCACGTATTTGTTGCAAGCTCAGGGCATTCAAGGTGCAGCCGAAGTAGCTCAATAAGACACGAGGATAGACGAATGAATGCAGTGGTTGTAGAAAGATCAGGAGGGGACTTCTTCGAGAATGTTTCTTCATCGACACCAACAATAGGGACACACAGGGATGCAACATTAACTTCATCCAAAATATTTGAGGGTAGACCTTTCTGGGCTCCGATATTTTTGTAAGCCCTAATGGGCCGATATCAGTCTGTATATAAGGCATTTTTTTCCTTTTTGTAGTTAGTTACGATTATGCATTCAAGGGAGTTAGTGATTTTTTTATCAATCCTTTCTCAATTAATGTATGTTTCTGTAACTCAGTTGGAATCCTGAATACAACATAGAGTTTACCTTCGAAGCTTGTGTTCATGTTTGTATTGATTCTCATTTCTGTATCTTTCTTTTGAACATGCAAGTCTTTAACTGTGTTTTATAATTCTGTATTCATATCTTAGAGCTGTGAAATTAATCTTTCCTTCTTGAGATGTGTATGTAGATCAAACCTGTTAGGACTAAAGCATTAAATCTGAAAAAGATTGTTCTGAGAATAGCAATTAGGCTTTCAAGTGTATGTTCTTCCTGTGTTCATTTTCATGATTTCTCAAATAGTTTGGTTTATCACCCTAGTGTAGTCCTTTAATTTATGTACTCCTTATCCCTTTCCCTTCAAAGAATCAGTAGTCTAGGTGATACCAAAGGAAGTCGGCCTTCTCCGGAGGTTCATTTCAACTATAGGTGACCCACAGCCTTGAGATGATCTCATGTTGCTCTAGAATGCTCAATTTCTTGTAAACTTTGCATAGGGTGCAATTCTAGGTGACAACAGTTTCTAGCATGCCCGGTGGAACAAAAATTAATTTAAACTACTGCTTTAGTATGCAACCAGTGAATTTTAGACTCTATAGAAGTCCTTTGGCATACTCGGTGACTCCATAAAGAGGAAGAACCCTAGAAATCAGTGCCTTCTATAGTTTATAAGAAAAGTTCATACTAGAGGCAATTCAGGTTCATTTGAATATTTGCAGCTGTCACCACCAAGAAGGAACTCAGTCCACTCCTCCGTTTGTAGGGTCTCATCTTGCTCCACTAATAAATCCACTTCAAATACCTTCAATGGCCACTCCAAGGAATCAACCCTTTGTTGCTTTTAATGGAGGGAGTCCTTTTAACTTAGCGCAACACAATGATATTCCAATGGCAGCTTTGAAGAGTCTTCCCATTTTTACGGGAGAAGACCAAACTACTCCAATTGAATATATGAGAGATGTGGCTTCATTATGCAGAGTCCACCACATAACACAAGAGGATGTTGCAGTGAGATTGCTAGCTGCTTCACTAAAAGGAAGAGTTGTGCAGTGGTAAAGGAGCTTACCAGTCAGTTCAATTGCAACATGGGACGATTTTAGAGATAAGTTGCATAAGCAATTCCAAGACAGGTCTGACAACTTGTCTCTACTGGAGCAATTGACTATAATTAAGAGGGCTCCACAAGAGCAGTTGAACGACTTCAACTTCAGATTTCAAAGAACTTGCGATAGAATCCCTGCAACGGTGAGGCCACCCCCAGAGTATGCATTCCTATACTTTTTGAGAGCTTTGAACAATGATATAGCTGTCATGATATAGTCAATGCGGGGAGTGTCTTTACCAGATGCCTTTGAAATAGCTATCAAAGTTGAAAATAGCTTAATACAAGCTGGTAAACTCGCTCCTAGGCCACCAATGCCAATATTTCCATAAATTCATGCAAACATCCCTTTGCAAATACCTCCTTTCACACCTCTACTAGTTGTACCAACGCTACCAGCTATTGTTCAAACCATTGACAAGCAAGAAAGTGTTGCTTCAAGCTCATCAAATGAATTACAAGAGATCAAAAGTCTTTTACAGACTTTTGGTAACAAGTTAGTGAACTTGGAAAAGCAACAGACCTATTCCAGGCCTTATCAACAGCAAAATCAGGCCTCAAGTGAGCCTTTTCAAGGTCAATAGCAGCAATTCCAAGGGAGTAGACAGTAGTATCAGGGCAATTATCAAGGCCCAAGATAGAGTATGAACACAAGGCCTTTTGAGGCCTATGCTCCAGCACCTGTTAGTGTAGTCAAGGACTTGGTTCCCACTCAAAACAACTTAGCGACTGATTATGAGTGGTGCTACCCTTGTAACCGGCCTCATAATCAAGCCACTTGTTCAAATGGACTCATCAATCAAGCACTGATGGTACAAAATGCTTTAGGTTCGCAGCAGAGTGCATGCAATGATGCATCTTCACAACATAAGGACCAATTAAGCAATGATACAACCCCGCTTAATTGGCAAGGTCAAGAATTCTGTGGGTTGAATGAGGATAGCTCTCTAGTTGTAGCTAACACCAGGGCGAAAAAGAGAGAATTTGAGTTGACCAAGTAGTTGATAGAGGAAGGGCGGCAGCTGTGGAACCATCTACCTCTCGAGTGACTAGTGGTTGGCAAAGAGATCAACAACTCTTAGACAAGGAGCAACCACGCTTACAAGCTGATCATATTGGCGTAAAGGTACACAATAAAAACCCAATTATACCTTTTAACATTCTTGATAGTATGAAAAGGACAAATGTAACCATGTCTATGTGGGATTCTTTAGTCATCCCTAGTCAAAATGATATGTTACAATTAGCCCTATCAAGTTTGAAAATGTCTAATGAATCTGAGCTCCCAATAGGTCAGGTTAGAGCCGTGTTAACAAATGATTCTCAGGGAAATGATCAGCAGCCTTGCATAGAGACTGAAAAAGGAGTTAAACCGCCTCCTTTCTACGTATCAATGATTATTGGTGATAAATTAGTCCATAACTGTATGGTAGATAGTGGGGCTAGCAGCTCCGTCATACCAAAACAGATTGTTGACAAACTTGGACTAAAATACCAGCCTTTAGAGAAGGGAGTGATTCAATTGGATGGCACTTCGGTTAACACTTTGGGTATTGTCAAGGATTTAAACCTCACTCTCCATGCTTGTCCAAACTTTTCAGTCCCTCAAGACATATGTGTCATAGACCTTCCACCTTTCTTTTCCTTGTGTTTATCTAGAGACTTTACAGCCAAGATAGGTGGTTATGTGTTGGCCGATTGGTCACATATGCTATTTAGAACAAGATATGGGACTAAGGTTACCATCAAGTTTGAAAGATTGGCCAAAGATCACATTGAGCCATATAACCCAAGCCCCATGAATGCTACTCCTTCTGCTGCAAATGCAAATTGTGTTGCTTTTACTGACAATGAACTAGCTACTACTCAAGAACTCCAATCAGAAGTTGTTCCTGACGTGCTACTGCATGAATGGGCAGTTGAAAATGTATTAGACAGTCCTGAAGACCTCATTCAAGATGCTGGTATGGGCAAGTATGTCATTCTTGAGCCTGATACAGAGATTCCAAACTTGGAGAAAGATGCAGATCTGTTATTGCAACCGCTTAATGGACTTTGGGAGATGTTCTTTGATGGTTCTAGAAGTAAAAATGGAGCAGGAGGAGGTGCAATGTTGATTTCTCCACAAGGTGAGAGGTACTACTCCGCATTCCATTTTTCTTTTGCATGCTCCAATAACACTGCTGAGTATGAAGGCCTTGTTCAAGGTCTAGAGTGGGCAAGAAAGAGAGGAATAACCAACTTGAAAGTCCATGGTGATAGCGAATTAATTGTTAATCAAGTAAGGGGCCTGAATGTTGCTAAAAATGACACATTAAAGTCTTATAGAAATAGAGTGTGGAACATGCTCGAAGATTTTGATGCCTTTAACTTAGTGTCTATCCCAAGAAATCAAAACAGGCATGCTAACAGGCTCACAGCCATTGGAGCACAGTTTGATATTCCAAATGACATTAGAAAAGAGAAGGTGCAATAGTATGTGAAGGTTGTAGTTAGACCCTCAATTCCTGACAACAACATTCACTGGCAAGTCTTTAACAGTGATGAGCAGATCCTTTCCTTCTTGCTTGAGGAAGATCAGTTCTCCATGGTGAATCCAGCAAAACTCAAGAAACAATATGGTGATTAGGTCATACAGCTGAAGACAAACAAATTTCCCAAAGGCTTGGTTACCTTAGAGTCGATTTTCAGTACTGATGATCAGCACAAAAACGGTAGAGCTGGCTTGCAAATCAAAGAAGAACACTATGAAGAGCTGGAGATTTTCAAAGGTAAACTTCTTAAGATAGGCAAACTTTGTTCACCTGAAGATAGACAAGCTTTTGTTGCTTTGTGCCAAGAGTTTCATGATGTCTTTGCTTGGGAGTATTCAGATTTGAAAGGATTTGATCCCCATATTGCTCATCATACAATTGAATTAGAACCTAACGCCAAGCTAGTAAGGTAGAAACAAAGGCCCTTGAATCCTAAACTTGAGCCCCTAATGATTAAGGAGCTGACTAAACTAGTTGAGGGGGGTATTGTCTTCCCTATCAAGCACACTTCATGGGTTTCTAATCTTGTACTGGTTAGAAAGAAAAGTGGTGAGATAAGGCTCTGTGTAGACTTCAAGTATCTTAACTGATCCTCTCTAAAAGACCATTACCCACTGCCCTCCATGGAACAAATCTTACAAGAGGTTGCTGGTTCTGAAAAGTTTTCCTTACTAGATGGTTTTTCAGGATATAATCAGGTGCTGGTTAAAGAGGAAGATCAGTTTAAGACTGCTTACAACTAAATGGGGCACCATGGCATACAAAAGGATGCCTTTTGGTTTGTCCAATGTTGGTGCCACGTTTCAAAGAGCCATGGACATGGCATTTCAAAGTTTGATCAACAAGATTATACTAATTTACCTAGACGACATCACAATTTATTCTAAGAATGTTGATGAACATCTGTTACATCTTAGTCAAGTGTTTGAAAAATGTAGAGAGTTCGGTATCTCCCTCAATCCAAAGAAGAGTATCTTTGCTGTCCACGAAGGGAAACTATTAGGACACATAGTGTCAAAGCAGGGAATCACTATTGACCCTCAAAAAATCAGAGCCATACTTGAGTTGCCACTGCTAATCACAAGAAGGGCCTACAGAGCTTTCTGGGATAGATCAACTTTCTGAGAAGGTTCATTCCAGACGTGGAAAACCTGCTACAACCTCTAACAACCATGTTAAAGAAGAATGCAGTCTTTAGTTGGACAAAGGAGGCAAAGCAAATTTTTGGAGAAATCAAGGAGGTGTTAGCATCTGCTCCGACAATGGTAAACCCTGACTTCTCTAAAGACTTATTTTTATATGCTTTTGGTAGTGGAGGTGCAATCTCTGCTATGCTGGTTCAGAAGAATGGCAACAATTTGGAGCAACCCATAGCCTTCTTTAGCTAAATACTTGTTGATTACGAAGAAAGGTATACATTTGTTGAAAAGCACATTCTCTCTGTGATTAGAAGTCTGAAGAAATTTAAACCTTTTCTTTCAAACAATAAGGTTCATATTCTGGTTGCACACTCACGTGTGAAGGAATTTCTGTTGAATAAGGATTTGAATGAAAAAAGAGCAGGGTAGATCACCAAGGTCATGGAGTACGATGTAGATATTAGCATTACCAAACTAGTTAGAGGTAAAGGTCTTTGTGAATAGCTTGCTTCAGGGTTGAGCAGTGAAAGTGAACTAGAAAAGGATGTTGTGCTTGCCAATACAAATGAGCCTCAGAATGCTCAAGATGATGTGCCCATGGGGATAACTAATTGGGTTCAAGATATGACCCAATTTCTACAAACTGGTCAATGCCCATTAGGTCTGAACAGAGCCAAAAGAAGATACTTTAGCTGCAGTCCATACCATATGTGCTGATGGGCAATGTTCTTTTTAAGAAAGATCTGAATGGTGTCCTGTTAAGATGCATTCACAGGGACCAAATTGAAAAAGTGCTTCATGAGTTTCATGATGGAGTTGCAGGAGGTCACTTTGCTCCCAGAACTATTGCCTAGAAGGTTATGAGAGCTGGTTACTACTGGCCTAGTTTGTTCAAAGATGCATATGCCTGGTCAAAAAAGTGCATCAAATGTGCTCTGTTTTCAGGAAAGGAAAGGCTACCTGCTATGCCCCTGCATCCAATTCAAGTAGAGTAGCCCTTCATGAGATGGGGCATCGATTTTATTGGACCAATAAATCCACCTTCCAGTGCTAGTCACAAATGGGTACTTACAGCCATTGACTATTTTACGAGGTGGACAGAAGCGGTTGCATTGATGGAAGCAAAGGAATCCTCAGTGTTGAACTTCTATGAGGATATAGTCACTAGTTTTGGAATACGTGACTCCATCATATCCGATAATTCCCTTGTATTCATGGGTCTAAGGGTAACCGACTGGGCCGTTAACCATGGCATTCATTTGAGCACATCTTCAAATTATTACCCTCAAGGTAATGGCCTAGCTGAGAGCACAAATAGGAACCTCATCAGAATTATTAAAAGAACCATAGAGGACAACCAAAGGACCTGGCCCAGTAGTTTAAAGAATGCACTTTGGGCAAATAGAGTGACCCCTAAGAGGTCTATTGGTAACTCGCCATATATGTTGGTCTATGGTAAAGAGGAAAGATTGCCACTATCCGTGGAGCTTCCGGCTCTTGATATTGTCCGCCAGTTGGAGATGTTTGAGGAGTAGGACCCCATGTCTGTGAGGTATTCATAGCTCATGGAACTTGAAGAATCAAGGGACAAAGCAATGAAATCTTTAGAGTATCATCAGCTCCAGACAAAGAGAAGATTCGACAAAAAGGCTACATCAAAATCTTTTACGAAGGGAGACCTCGTGCTCAAATGGGATGTTCTAAAAAGTAGACCAGGCCATCACACCAAGTTCGATAATATGTGGACTGGTCCATTTATTATCACAAGCTATAAGGAGCACAATGCATATCAACTAGCTACAATAGAAGGTGAAGTGCTTCCTATCCCAGTCAATGGGATACACCTTAAGCCCTATTTTCAAATCTGACAAGTCTATCTATTGTACATAATAGTTTAGGCTTTATGTTCTCCATAAGTGTTGTTTCAGCACAGTATATATTTTCTCTTTTAGTTTCCCTTGTCTTGCGTTTTGGCAACCTGTTGTGTCCTATAAGTCTCATGCGAATCGCAACCATGTGCCGACTAATGTTTTATTTGTTTGCTGAGTTTTCTAATGACTCCATGCCCAATGGATAAGCCTAGTCACTGGTTCTCATGTTTAGCAAGCAAACATCTCGCAAAGGTCACCAGAATTGTTGCCTCTATTTCACCTACAGTTAAATCAGGCGAGATAATCAAATGTTAGATCTTCAGAGGCCAGTAGGACATTCACACAAGGGAAAAGACTCTACATCTATTGCTAGGTCATGGGGAACTCAGTGGGAGAAGCTACCCTAGGAAGATTCGGCATGAAAATCATCCAAGGAGAAAGTCAGCCAGACCCTCCTACTGTCTAGCCGACTGACTGTTTGATTCATTCCATCCTGAGCAGGTTGCTGAGACATAGTTTTTGTCATGCCAAACGAGCCTGCAGAGCCTATCGCTATAACGGAGAGGGTTCGGTGTGATCTCTTACCGCATGGATTTCATTGGCCGATAGGCCATTCAACCGTCATTCACCAAGACTCTCGGTGACCACGGGGTTCGGGGAGACCTACAACACTCAGTGAGAGGTCCTAGCGAAGGTTCAATGTCTCACCGACGTGTGAAGAGTCTTGGAGCGAGATATGCTTTCGGCAAACATGAGGGGCTTCACCAGGATGTCCCGCCGACATCAAAAGTCTTTCCAAAAGGAAAGGATGGGCCTCTATGCAGTTTTCTTCGGCGTGTGTCCCGCCGACACAAAAGAACCTCGGTGTAACTAAGGGACTTCGCCGGGATGTCCTGCCGACATCAAATGTCCTGTTGAATGCAGAGTTCACCAAAGGATATTGCCTTCAGCGTAGGTCTTGCCGAAGTATGAAGGAACCACCGAAGACAAAGAAAGGCCTTGCCAAGACTTGAAGCTTTCGCAGTAATGTCTCGGCAACCGGAAAGGGTTACGCTGACAGTGTTTCACCAAGGAGTTTGACGTGGGTCCCACCGACAATGGAGGAGCCTTCAGCATAACATAAGGAGCTCAGGACGACCTCTTCCTGACCGGCAGGAGTTAGGCTGAAAGAAAGGAGGTTGACCAAGGGTTCTTACTTCGGCATGAGTCTCACCGAGCAGTAAAGCCTTCATAACAAAACAAAATTCACCAAGAAGAGGGGGAGTTCTACGTAATGTCTCGGCGACTTCAAAGGGTCCCCCCCCAAAACTATATGAAGATTTCACCAGAGGACAGGGAAGTCTACAAGAGGTCTCAGCGAATGGAAGGCATCCCAGCGACAAAAGTAGATATCGGTACAACATTTGATCCTCGCTACCGTGTCTTCCCGACTGCGTGATGTCTTGGCAAAGGAATGCGGAGCTCGGCAAGGTAAATCACATTCGAAGAGAAACTAATGGCCTCCTGCCGACTGATGAAATGAGGCCTCACCGAGCTGGAGTGCCTTCAGCATAGCCTCTCCCCAATATGAGGATGTCTTACTGACCATGGGTGTTCTCAGTGGCAGAAGGGGATCTCCACGTGACTCGTCAACTCACTGATCTCTTAGCGATAAATGGTGTCTTGCCAATGGCTCCAGTAGAATCGATATATTTTTTTGGGCTCACCAAGAGCTCTTAGCGATAGCTCCATGTTATGCCGATAGATTCATAGGAGCATAATCGCATCGGTGAGACACTTTCAGTGTCTCGCCAAGATGCGATTCTAATTGAAGAGCTTTCGACTGCCCACATAATCCACATGGAACACACTTGACCAATCAGGGGGAGCTAGAGGCAAGTCGTGGTAGCTTGACCATTAGAAATAGAATCAACATAATGCGAATGCAACATGTATCTGTTGCAAGCTCAGGGCATGCAAGGTGTAGCCGAAGTAGCTCAATAAGACACGAGGATAGAGGAATGAATGCAGTGGTTGTAAAAAGATCAGGAGGGGACTTCTTCGAGAATGTTTCTTCACCGACACCAACAACAAGGACATGCAGGGATGCAACATTAACTTCATCCAAAATATTTGAGGGTAGATCTTTCTGGGCTCTGATATTTTTGTAAGCCCTAATGGGCCGATATCAGTCTGTATATAAGGCATTTTTTGCCTTTTTGTAGTTAGTTCCAATTATGCATTCAAGGGAGTTAGTGATTTTTTTATCAATCCTTTCTCAATTAATGTATGTTTCTGTAACTCAGTTGGAATCCTGAATACAACACAGAGTTTACCTTGGAAGCTTGTGTTCATGTTTGTATTGATTCTCATTTCTGTATCTTTCTTTTGAACATGCAAGTCTTTAACTGTGTTTTATAATTCTGTATTCATATCTTAGAGCTGTGAAATTAATCTTTCCTTCCTGAGATGTGTATGTAGATCAAACCTGTTAGTACTAAATAATTAAATATGAAAGAGGTTGTTCTAAGAATAGCAATTAGGCTTTCAAGTGTATGTTCTTCTTGTGTTCATTTTCATGATTTCTCAAACAGTTTGGTGTATCACCCTAGTGTAGTCCTTTAATTTATGTACTCCTTATCCCTTTCCCTTCAAAGAATTAGTAGTCTAGGTGATACCAAAGGAAGTCGGCCTTCTCCGGAGGTTCATTTCAACTATAGGTGACCCACAACCTTGAGATGATCCCATGTTGCTCTAGAATGCTCAGTTTCTTGTAAACTTTGCATAGGGTGCAATTCTAGGTGACAACAGTAACTAAGTGGGTAGAAGTTAAGGCCATGAAGCATGCAAGAGATAACAAGGTTGTAAAATTTCTTCATGAGGATATTTTCACAAGGTATGGAGTTCCAAGAGAGATAGTGAGTGATCAAGGGACTCAATTCACATCAACCCTTGTTGCAACACTAGTTAATGAGTACAACATAAGACACAGGAAGTCTACTCCTTATCACCCCCGGGCCAATGGCCAAGTTGAGGTGACCAACAGAGAAATTGAAGCTATTCTGACCAAAACCGTAGCTATCCATAGAAAGGATTGGGAAAACAGATTACTAGAAGTTGTTTGGGCCTACAGAACTACTTGGAAAACAACTACAGGCTTCACTCCATTTGAGTTTTTGTATGGAAAGATAGCTATGATGCCCATCGAATTTGAACATAAGACTCTTAGGACTGTAGAGATTTGGAGATGGATCTCTGAGGCACAAAGAGAAAAAATCTTGTAGCTGAATGCTTTGGATGAGATAAGGAGAGCAGCCTTGCATCACATAGAGGTAGTGCAGAATCAAATAATCATATGGCATGATAAATTTATCAAGGACAAGAAATTCCAACTAGGAGACTGGGCCTTGCTTTATGATTCCAGATATTAGGACAATGTTGGAAAATTGCAGATGAGGTGGCTAGGACTGTATGAGGTTGCTGAAGTATTCCCTAATGGTGTTGTACAACTCACTACTATTGAACCAGTTAGATTTAAGCTGCTTTTCAATGGTCATTTCCTTAGATTGTATCACAAGCCAACTTCCAAGGAGGAGTTACTGTAGTAATTCACTCAACATGTTGCACCCAAGCTTCCTACAACCGAAGGAAGTGGAACTAGTGTCCCTCCTTGATAATTAAGGTATGTACTTATCATAATAAAGACTTCCACTTTTGTGGAAGTCCATTTCTTTACCCATCCAACCATCCACCCATCCATCTCCACCTTTCTCTCTCTTCCATCACATCACTTCATTCCACTCCACCTCATTCCACCTCATTTTCATTAATTTCTCAGCTTATTTCCTAAAAAGATGAACGGTACTTTCTCCACAATCTTTGCAATGAATCCTCCACACATTTAGGTATGTACGCATTAACTGCTATATCTTAATTGTCTTTAGTGCATTCATTTAATTGTTGTATGTTAATATGGATGTTCACCATAGCATGCCATTATTCCCTATCCTTGTCAAATTATCATCTTGCATGTGAGGATACATGCCCAAATTTAGGTTGGGGGGGTGGAAAAAGATATGAATACTTTTCCCACGTGTCAGTCCATGCTAGTATACGTCAATCAAATTTAAATAAAGCCGATTTGAAATTTGAGTGAGAGGACAACTCGCATGTGTGAAGTGACACCAATTGTCACCACTATTTATCTCCATCATAACTTTCCTTTATTACTCCTTCCTTGCCATTGTTAACCCTATCACAATCTCAAGCTACAAACAAAATGTAAAAAGGGAAAATTCAGTCGATATTGGCACTGGAAATTTAGCAAGTGTTGCAGGAAGGTGAATTTTGTTTTCAGACGAGAATTGCAGGAAGGAAACAACAAAGTGATTGTTTGATTATAGACAATGGGAGGTGGGCTAATTCAAAATGAACCCATGGTGCACAATATAATATTGTAGGATGCACCCTGCCAAGCTGAATTCAGAAACTGTGGCTGGTTAGACTATTTCATGAAGCTGGATGGTTTTGATGAAGGCATTGCACTAGAATTTGCCTAGACATTTTCTGAAGGGAAAGCCATAGTAAAAAGGCTAGAAGTATTGGTGACTAAAGAAAGGATTGTAGAAGTTACAAGGTTGCTAACCAACGGTGAGGATTAGCCAGCTTCTAGAGATGCCAGGTCAGCTAGGGCCGAATTTGCAGAACCGAGTGGCCCTCCATTGAGCATAGATAAACAAGGTGTGAAGAGAACCTCTTTGCTCAAGCCATGGAAGCAAATAGTTTTTATGTCATAAAATATGTCACCTGTGAAGGATTCCAGTCAAATCTACATTCTGTGCATTTTAAACTCTTGAATCACATGAGGCATAGGAGGAGGATGAATGTGTCGAACGTGCTATGCGACCTTCTTTCAATCATAGCAGTCAAGACTCAGAAAGGTAGGGACAATTTTTTTTCCCACCATTGTTTGATTAAATTGTTAGTTGAGAAGTCTCTACATGATGTATCTGGAATGACCTGGGAAGAATTCATAAAAATTGATCAAATTAGACCTGAGCACTTGCAACCTAGTGTTTTACCTCAACCTCGTAGGTCTAGTAGGAGATTGAGTAGGTTGAAGCCACTCTTGGTGCTTCAACCTCTGGCACAGGCCCTAGTGCAAACCCTCCTGTAGTAGAAGAAACCATAGAAATTAGCTCTTTTGGGATAGAGCACTCAAACAAAGAAAGTTCCTCCCTAGATTTTGATGATGATGTTCCACTTGGAATCCTAATGAAAACTAGGGCACAAAAAAGGGAGGCATAAATGAGAAAAGGAAAAGCTAAAAAGCAACCGACATTACCAAGCTCTAGGAAGCAGAAGGCTGACACTGTTCATCTTGCAACCAAAGAAAAACATGAGAGCCCTCCCAAAAAATCAAGACCAACCGAGCTAGCCTTTGGTACGCCTTCACTGTAAAGCCCTAAGTATAGAGAAATATCACAGTGGGACACAAAAGCTCCAATGGGGTAGGTGAATGTCGAGGAAGAGGATATATTTAAGATGATAACAAACATAACATTGGCAGATCTTGTTGATATTGTAGAACAAGTGGAGAATCAAGGGTATGAGGAAAATCAAGATTTCCTATAGCAAGAGATCCTCTAGCACCAACAAGAAGAAGAACAATTAGCACCCTTGCAATCAAAATTGACAGGACAACTTGAATCCTTGCAGTTAGTGCTATATGGAGAGGAAGCATCAGTGCCAGGAAAATGCTAATAGGAATGCTTAACCGCCCTAATTTTTCAATGCACATGGTAGCTATGCATTTATGGAAAGAGATGCAAAGAAGAGAAGAAGAATGAGAGGAGAAATGTAGGTTGAAGAAGGAAATTCAAAAGAAAGATGAGGATATTGAAGACAAGAATGCATAAATTGCCACCTTGAAGAAGAATGTGGATGATATAGCAGCCTTGGTACCACAGATTTTAGAGTGCAGGACCCCTCCAAGGGTCTATGCTCTGCACTTGAAGGAGAAATATCTTTCTTTTAGGTTGGCCAGAATTGTCTCAAGTTTGAACCCTTCTAGTGAGACTCCTATTGAATTTTTCAATGCTTATCGAATTGCTTCCCTTGAAATGAAGAATTTCCTGTGTGAGTTTTATTTGCATAATTATGTTGTGACTCAAGACCATGATTGGAATCCGCTGCTATATGTTGGAGATTTCCAATTAAGGGAATTTATGTCTTGGGTACAAAATGAGATTAGTTGGGGACAACAATATGGGGCTTATAAGCAAATGAAATCCAACATCTCTTTGCCCATCAGGGCTGAATCAAGGAATCCAAGGGACATTTATAGGGAAAGGAACAAAATGCTTTTTAGACCTAGCTATGGTAATAGGATCATGCCTTGGATAGAAGTCGTCTACAGTGAGTATGAGGTGAAGGAAAAAGCAAAAGAGGAAACTATGAAGAGATACCTCTCACTGAGATGGAACAACCTAACTGATGAGCTAAAACAAGATAAGCTTCATTCCATCCAGAACTATGCTGCAACACTCAAAAGAATTGACAGATATATATATATATATATATATAGGTTGGAAGAACAAAGGGATGATTTTGGCTTCCCCTGACTTTTCAACCACCCCTCCTAATGTGGCCTGTGCCAAGTTACAAGTTTTACAACTATGATATTGTTGTAGAGAGACAAAGATGGAGAAAATTGGATAGATTGGGAGGATTCTATTGGAACCCTGATTCACACACAACAAACACTGATGTAGGACAATTGTCAGTTGCAAATTTCAGAGTATTGACCAAGCATAAGAACAACCCTTCCCCTACTGGAGGACTAGCAAAACCTTAGGTTGGAGGGAGTGATGAGCCTAGTTTATGGTCTAATTTTGGGTAGAATTGATGATTTGTTTATTGAAGTTATTATGGACCTTGATGTTAAGTGTTGATATTTTTATGATATTTCCTTAGAACTATAGACATTGGGCCTAATCTTATTTCTCCAAATCTTTAATGACATTGGCATGTTATATGGTCTATCTATATTAATTCTGCATGTGGTTAATGAATGTTCTTTAAGGTGTTTATAGATATGCAATTATTATGCGTACTAACATTTCCATGCAGATATAATTTGAGGATATAAAATTAAGAAAGACACCGCCAGCTAGGCATGCACCATAATGTTCAGTAAGGGAATCATTCAAAGGTCAAAGGAGGTCGACGACAGGAGATTCCCCATGAAAATCAAATGTAACCGCCTTGTAGTGAACTTTAATGTTGTTGAGCAAATATTGGCGTTACTATTGTGCTAAATTTTTGGGCACATCTGACCAAATTCCATGTACGTGTAACCGCCTCTCCACTTTCTCTACTTTCCCTAAAGTGGTGTCCTCCTAGTTCATGGAGTTGACCGCCTTGCTTAGTTGGTAGTATAAATAAGGATCAGATGCTCCTTCTCAAGAGGTTGTGTGATCTGATATTGTAATTGCATTCTTATTTTTCAGCAAGACGATTATGCTACTCTTTTGTACTCATGAATTCTAGTGAATAAAATGAAGTTCTAAGTTCGAGAATATGAGTTTTCATTAGTAGTAGAGGATACTCATCCAAGGGGGGCCACTTGGTGAGCAATCCATCCTTAGTTTAGTTTAGCCTAATTATTACTTTCTGTTTAGTAATTAGTTAAGAATTTGGCGTTGACTGTTCCTGCAACCACTAGAATTCCATTTTGTGACTGTTCCTGCAGCCAAAGCAAACAAAGTAGTTTCCTGTTTGTTGTTCAGATTTTCATTATTGTCATGCATTTCAAGCTTAGTATGGTTTTTGGTTGATGTTTAGCATTTACATTATTCCTTTCCAAGCAATTTACTTTCAGCATTGTGTCTTTCTTAGTTGTAGAATGAAAATGACTACTTTGAGTTCGTAGTGCACATACTGTGTTGAACCATTTAAAATTCATGTCCCTGGGTTGACAAGTTAAATGTACCTTCATGATGATTGAATAACTATTCAATTTAGATGTCAAATCTATGAATCGCAGTTGTAAGAGCTTAGTTGTTAAATCATTGTAGGAGCCCAACAAAGAGCAATGGTCTTATCTCGACCAAAATGTCCAGCCAATCCTCCACTATGCTTCTCCTTGATTAGATTCTCTCTTATAGAACTACTTGGAATGCACAATTGGCTTCCTCTAAACAACATCCCATCTTGGATTAAGAAATCCAACCATCTCATCCTATCCAATGTAATAGTTACCAAACAAGTTTTCCAAGCTTCTACAAAGTCTGGATCTTCAGGATACAAACTCTTGAGTTCATTGAACCCAACAACCTCTATATTTATTTCTATCAACAAATTTTTCCTTCTACTCAAGGCATCTGCAACTCTGTTTGACCTTCCATCCCTGTGCTTCAAAACAAAAGTATAGCTTTGCAAAAACTCAACCCATTTTAAGTGCCTTTGATTCAACTTTCGTTGACTATTGAGATACTGCAAAGCCCAGTGATCAATATATAAAAAAAATTCTTTTGGCAACAAATAGTGCCTCTATTTCTTCAAAGCCTAAACTATAGCATAAAACTCTTGAACATAGACATAAAATTTCTTCTTAGCATCATTTAACTTCTCACTAAAATAGGCAACAGGCTTACCTTCTTGACTCAAAACAACTCCTATGGTAGTGTCACTAGCATCACAATCTACTTGAAAGACCTTATTGAAATCTGGAAGGGACAAAACAGGTTTCTTTGTAACTTTCTTCTTTTACATATCAAAACTTTTGGCTTCTCCTGTAGTCCACTTAAGCTATTTTCTATCCCCTCTCATTGCTTTAGTTAGAGGATGGCCCTAGAATTTGTACACATCTGCCATTCCCCATCCTTCTTTGGTGCTAGTACTGTGGGTACTACACATGGACTCAAACTCTCTTTGATCAATCCCTTCCACAATAATTCTTGCACTTATCTGTTCAACTCCTCACTCTCTGTTGAAATCATATGGTGAACTGCCTTATTCGACAAACTGGCTCTAGGAATCAAATCCATCTGATGACTAATCTTTCTTAGTGGAGGAAAACCTTCAGGTACGTTATATGAAATAATAGCTTTAAACTCATTAAACAAATTTGATACCTCTACAGGTACCTTAGTAGTATCTGCTTTATCAACTCTAAGGATCAATGCAAAACACATATGCTCATGCTTCATACCTTCTAGGAAATTTCTTCCATCAACCAAAAAAAATCTTGCATTATTGCATACCTTTTCTTCTGCCTCTTTCAAGGGCTTCAACTTATGATGAACCCCATCCTTTGTCAAAGAATAGGTGTTGTCATGTCCATCATGTATTGCTTGTTGATCAAACTGCCACGGTCTGCCTAACAACATATGACAAACATCCACTGGAATAATATCACACAATACCTCATAATGGTAATTTCCAATCTTGAACTTTACCATACATTGTTCATTTCCAAGGCTTTATGGTCCTTCTGTGGCCAAGCAATCGGGTATGGATTCAAGTGCCTTCTTCTCTCCAACTGCAACTTACTAACCATCTATTCTGAAACAAGGTTATTAGTACTACCTCCATCAATAATAACATTACAAACCTTACCTTCACACTTACATTTGGTGAGAAACAAATTCTTCCTTTGAGTTTTCTCTTTCTCCTCATTCAACAAGGCTCTTCTACTAATAAGAACCTCTCCTCTTTCTGCATCCTTAGAATGTGAAGACTCAACATCTTCATCAACATGCGCAATTCGTGCATTACCCTTAGGTCTTCTATTTTACTTCCTTGATCTTGAGGAAAATCATAGGCTCTATGTCCTTCTCCACACTGGAAACAAGTTCCACAGAAGCCTCCTCTTCCTGGTCCTCGTCCAAAGCTTCCCCTTCCTCTTTGGTCCCCATTATTCTGATCACGAGGATGGTAGGTGTTATTTCCCTTCTGGTAGTGGCTGCTACTGGAGCCTTCACCCTTCTTTTTATCTTCATTTCAACCTCCATATGACCATCCATCGGTCTTTCCTCCATGGCCTCCACCTCGTCGTTTGTTCTCAAATCTCTTGTTCAATCATTCTTCAACCTTTAGAGAAAATTGATAAGCATCCTCAATGGTGGTGATTCTTACTAGTGCCAATTCTTCCTATATGCTTGACTTCAACTCGTTAATATAACAAGCAACTTTCTCTTTATTCACCTCAAAATTTCATGTCCGAATTAGAACCTTGTGAAATTCCTCTATGTATTCTTTCACCGTTCTTGTCCCTCGCCTCAAGCTTTGCACCTTCTTGAGCAAGTCCAATTCGTAGTCAATTGGAATAAAAAATTTCTTCAATTTGGAAACCATTTTGTCCCATCTATAAATTTTATCTTTCCCTTGTCTTCCTCTTTCTAACTAGACCTCTTTCTAGCATATACTGGCATGACCTTTCAATTTTTTCTTTGCAAACCTCACTCTATGAGGATTTTCAATCTCCTCAAACTCAAAAAATTCCTCCATGTCATTGATTCAATCAATCAAATCTTCAGGATTCAGATTTCCACTAAAAGTTGAAACCTCCATTTTAGGTCTCTTCCAATGCTTGAGATCGCATGCAACAATCTTCTTTCTCCAAGATCCATTGGATCTTGCTCTTCCTCTTCCATTTCATCTTCACTCTCATCTTTTTCTTGTTGCACATCTCTTCTATGAACCTCTTGTTGCAAGGTTTTTAATAGCCTTCTAAGGGGTTTGGACCTCTTCCTCCATCACCTCAGTGTCTACCTCTGCCATACTAGGCAAGTCTTGGAGGCATCTTGAACTCAACCCACACTCACAGGTCATGTTGTAACTGCCTCACACTCAACAATCTATTACAGGCTAGAGAACTCTTGCTCTGATATCACTTGATGAGGGTCACACCACCCAAAACCCATAGAAATTACAACAACAGATACCAACACAGAAGATGCGAGACAAAAAAAATAACTCACTTTCAATTATTTTCAGAAAATGAAATTACAGTTTCAAAGCTTACATGCTATAGCCTCATGGGCTTGATTCATTACAACAAAATCAACTTCTGAAAAGAAAATCTACTATTCGAAGCCACAATTTGCACTATTAGGGCCACCTTCTACAACCCCCACTTAACCTTTTTATTTTCCCCAAAAACCGCCCTAGAATGTTCTAGAAAGTTCAAATTTCCCCTTTTGTTTTGGCGCCAAATGTCCCATCATTTGATTTCTAGCCTAGGAAGAAATTTTAATGAAATTAACTTTTTAGAGGGGCAACTTCACGAGGCCATAACTTTTGATCTGGGTGTCCGATTTTCTATTATTGCATATCATCGAAAAGCTCTCGACGAGCTCTGCAACATGTGAAGCACCGTAGGTCGGTTTGGCCATGTTTTTAGCTATTTTGGGGTGTCCAAAGTTTTATATTTGAATTTGAAGCTACATTGGAGATATTTCTCAGGATAGAAACTTTAATATCTCCCACATCGTGTAGGGTATTGAGGTGATTCTTTGACGACTGAAAATATTTTTCAGCTATGCTCCTTGGGGTAAATTTTCACGTCCATACGAGCTTGTTTAGGTTGACTTACTAAAAATAGTAAGTACTTAGTTTTCTCCATTTTTGATGCCTAATAGTCTTATACCCCTTAAGTTCCATCATGGGACTCAAAACAACTAAAGATTTTATTTTTTTGGGTGATGCAAGATTACCCTACACTGTTGGATGCTCATGCATCAGACACCCAAGGTAATTTGAAAAGTGACCCTGTCACTTCTTGGGAGTTAGAGGGAAACCAGGATGGTTAACCTCAACCTAAAACAACCATGATGAATCTTCAATAAGCCTTCCTCTCCATTTCACCAAGTACTTTGCATATTACATGTTACTTGTGCTTCTACCCACATGGCTATCCAAGATTTCTTCTATCTCTTCCTTCTCTGAAGTAGGTGTTAGAATTTTCAAATATTAATTTATCGACCCCTCCTCTATATCACCTTAATGATACTCTATCAAATTAGCAATGTTGAACATAGGAGAAATGTTTATTCCAATATGAAACTCTACCTCATAAGCATTTCCTGAATCATGCTTATTCAAGATGTTACATGGTCCAAGATTCTTCATCTTTAACCTATTGTATGTACCAACTGAAACCTTTCTTTTTGAAAATAAACCATGATTCATCTCCTACTTGGAACTCCTTATACCTCCTTTTCTGATCTACCTGAGCCTTATATTGTGAGTTCATCTTATTGATATGTTACTTCACCTCTTTGTGCAAATTCTTCAGGTGCTCAACAAAATATTTAGCCTCAACACTACTCTTCTCCCTCTTATCCATCTTTCTAAGTTTAGAACTAGTTCTTGGACTACTCCCATACACAATCTGGAATGGTGATTTACTAGTGCTCCTATTGATAGAATTATTATAAGCAATTTTTTCCTATGGTATAATCAAATCCCATCCCTTAGGCTTATCTCCTACTAAGCATCTTAGCAGGTTTTCCAAACTCCTATTCACCACCTTTTTTTTTCCATCATTTTGTGGATGGTATGCTAAACTAAACTTCAAATCAATCTTCAGCTTCTTCCATAATGTCCTCTAGAAATAACCAACAAATTTGGTATCTTTGTTTGAGACTATACTCTTTGATAGACCATGTAGTCTCACCACCTCTTTGAAAACAACTCTGCAACATGAACATCACTAGTCTTATGACACATAATGAAATGTGCCATTTTTGAAAATCTATCCAATACCACAAATATGGAATCATGTCCTCTATGTGTCCTTGGAAAGCCAAGAATAAAATCCATGCTAATATCCTCCCATGGCCTCTCAAGTACAGGTACAGGCAATGGTCTTATCTCGACCAAAATGTCTAGCCAATCCTCCACTATGCTTCTCCTTGATTAGATTATCTCTCATAGAACTCCTTGGAATGCACAATTGTCTTCTTCTAAACAAAATCCCATCTTGGATTAAGAAATCCAACTATCTCATCCTATCCAATGTAATAGGTTCCACACAAGATTTCCAAGCTTCTGCAAAGTCCGGATCTTCAGGATACAAACTCTTGAGTTCATTGAACCCAACAACCTCTATATTCATTTCTATCAAAAAAAATTCCTTCTACTCAAGGCATCTGCAACTCTGTTTGACCTTCCACTCTTGTCATTCAAAACAAAAGTATAGCTCTGCAAAAACTCAACCCACTTTAAGTGCTTTTGATTCAACTTCCCTTGACTATTGAGATACTGCAAAGCTTGGTGATCAATATATAAAAAAAATTCTTTCGGCAACAAATAGTGTCTCCATTTCTTCAAAGCCTGAACTATAGCATAAAACTCTTGATCATAGACATAATATTTCTTCTTAGCATCATTTAACTTCTCACTAAAATAGGCAACATGCTTACCTTCTTGACTCAAAACAACTCTTATGGCGGTGCCACTAGCATCACAATCTACCTGAAAGACCTTATTGAAATCTGGAAGGGGAAAAATGGGTTGCATTGTAACTTTCTTCTTCAACATATCAAAACTTTTTGCTACTCCTGTAGTCCACTTAAACTCTTTTCTATTCCCTCTCATTGCTTTAGTTAGAGGTGCACAAATAATGCTGAAACTCTTAATAATTTTTTTGTAAAAACTTGCTAGACCATGAAATGATCTTACCTCTGTAACACTCCTTGGGGTAGGCCATTCAATGATAGCTCTCACCTTCTCTGGATCCATTTTAAGACCTCCGCTGAGAAAATAAATCCCAGATACACCAACTCCCTTTTCACAAAACTACATTTCTTGAAATTAATCAACAGCTTCTCCTCCTTTAGCTTCTCAAAAACTTTCTGGATATGCATCAGGTGCTCCTCCAATGTCTTACTAAAAATCAGAATATCATCCAAATAAACAATAACAAATTTTCCTAAAAATTCTTTTATACCTCATTCATAAGTGCATAAATGTGCTTGGTGCATTGGTTAGCCCAAAAGGCATGACTAACCACTCGTACAAGCCCTCCTTTATTTTAAAGGTTGTCTTCCATTCATCTCCTTCTCTAATAGGGATCTGGTGATATCTGCTCTTCAAATCTATCTTTGTGAAGTACTCAGGTCCACTCAAACAATCCATAATGTCATCCATCCTTGGCAAGGGGAATCTGAACTTGATGGTGATCTTGTTGATGGCCCTAGAATCTGTACAAATCTGCCATTCCCCATCCTTCTTCGGTGCTAGTATTGCAGGTACTGCACATGGACTCAAACTCTCTCTGATCAATCCCTTCTGCAACAAATCTTGCACTTGTTTGTTCAACTCTTCACTCTCTACTGGAGTCATATGGTGAGCTACCTTATTCAGAAAACTAGCTCCAGGAATCAAGTCCATCTAATGACTAATCTTTCTTACTGGAGGCAAACCTTTAGGTACGTTATCTGAAATAATAGCTTTAAACTCATTCAACAAATTTGAAACCTCTACAGGTAACTCAATAGTATCTTCTTTATCAACTCTAGGGATCAATGCAAAACACATATGCTCATGCTTCATACCTTCTAGGAACTTTCTTCCATCAACCAAACAAATTCTTGCATTACTACATACCTTTTCTTCTACCTCTTTCAACGGCTTCAACTTATGATGAACCCCATCCTTTGTCAAAGAATAGGTGTTGGCATGTCCATCATGTACTTCTCATTGATCAAATTGCCACGGTCTGCCTAACAACATATGACAAACATCCATAGACATAATATCACACAATACCTCATCATGGTAATTTCCAATCTTGAACTTTACCAGACATTGTTCATTTCCCAAGGCTTTATGGTACTTCTATAGCCAAGCAATCTGGTATGGATTTGGGTGCCTTCTTCTCTCCAACCACAACTTACTAACCATCTCTTCTAAAACAAGGTTATTAGTACTACCTCCATCAATAATAACATTACAAACCTTACCTTCACACTTACATCTGGTGCGAAACAAATTCTTCCTTTGAGTTGGCTCTTTCTCCTCATTCAGCAAGGCTCTTCTGGTAACAAGAACCTCTCCTCTTTTTGCATCCTCAGAATGTGAAGACTCAACATCTTCATCAACATGTGCAACTCATGGATTACCCTAAGGTCTTCTATTTTTCCTTCCTTGATGTTGAGGACACTCATAGGCTCTATGTCCTTCTCCTCCACACTGGAAATAGGTTCCACGGAAACCTCCTCTTCCCGGTCCTCGTCTAGATCTTCCCCTTCCTCTTTGGTCTCCATCATTCTGATCATGAGGACAGTAGGTGTTATCTCCTATCTAGTTTTGGCTGGTACTAGAGCCTTCACCATTCTTTTGATCTTCATTTTGACCTCTATATGACCATCCACTAGTCTTTCCTCCACCGCCTCCACCTCATTATTTTTTCTCAAACCTTTTGTTCAGTTGTTCTTCAACCTTTAGAGAAAATTGATATGCATCCTCAATGGTGGTCATTCTTACCAGTGCCAATTCTTCTTGTATGCTTGGCTTCAACCTGTTAATATAATGAGCAACTTTCTCTTTATTTGCCTCAGAATGTCTTGTCTAAATCAGGACCTTGTGAAATTCCTTTGTGTATTATTTCACCATTCTTGTCCCTTGCCTCAAGCTCTACATCTTCTTGAGCAACTCCAATTCATAGTCAACGAAATAAATTGTTTCTTCATTTTTGAAACCATTATGTCCCATCTGGAAATTTTATCTTTCCCTTGTCTTCCTCTTTCTAACTAGACCTCTTTCCACCATATACTGGCATGACCTTTCAATTTTTTCTTTGCAAACCTCACTCTATGAGGATCTTCAATCTCCTCAAACTCAAAAAATTCATCCATGTCATTGATCCAATCAATCAATTCTTTAGGATTCAAATTTCCACTAAAAGTTGAAACCTCCATTTTAGGTCTCTTCCCAATGCTTGAGATCACTCGCAACAATATTCTTTCTCCAAGATCCATTGGATCCTTCTCTTCCTCTTCTATTTCATCTTCACTCTCATCTCTATCTCGTTCCACAACTCTTCTTTGAACCTCTTGTTGGAAGGTTTCTAATTGCCTTCTAAGGGGTCTGATTTCATCTCTAGGTGGACCTCTTCCTCCACCACCTCAACCTCTACCTCTACCATATTGGGCAAGTCTTGGAGGTATCTTGAACTCAACCCACACTCATAGGTCCTGTTGCAACTACCTGACGTTCGGTACTCTATTATAGGCTCGAGAACTCTTGCTCTGATACCACTTGATGAGGGCCACACTGCCCAAAACCCACATAAATCACAACAACAAATACCAACACAAAAGATGCGAGACAAAAATATAACTCACTTTTAATTATTTTCAAAAAATTAAATTACAAACTCAAAGCTTACATGCTACAGCTTCATGAGCTTGATTCATTACAACAAAATCAACTTCTGAAAAGAAAATCTACTATTCAGAGCCAAAATCATCACTATCAGGGCCACCTGCTACAACCCCCACTTAACCTTTTTATTTTCCCCAATAACCGCCCTAGAATGTTCTAGAAAGTTCAAATTTCCCCTTTATTTTTGGCACCAAATGTCCCACCATTTGATTTTTGGCCTAGGAAGAAATTTTAATGAGATTCACTTTTTTGAGGCGCAACTTTGTAGGGCCATAACTTTTGATTTGGATACCCAATTTGCTATTATTTCCTATCGTCGGAAAGCTCTCAATGATCTTTGCAACATGTGAACCACCATAGGTTGGTTCAGCCACATTTTGAGTTGTTTCGGGGCCTCTAAATTTTTTATATTTGAATTTCAATCTACATTGGAGAAATTTCTCGAGACATAAACTTTAATATCTCCCAAACCATGTAGGGTATTGAGGTGATTCTTTCATGACCGAAAAATGTTTTTTAGCTCTGCTCCTTGGGGTAAATTTTCATGTCCATATGACCCTGTTTAGGCCGACTTACTAAAAATAGTAAGTGCTCATTTTTCACCATTTTTGATGCCTGACAATCTTATACCCCTTAAGTTCCATCATGGGACTCAAAACAACTAAAGAAAATAGAGAAAATATTTTTTTTGGGTGATGCAAGATTTCCCTACAATTTGTTGGGGGGTTGCAAATTCAATTTTAATACATTTTTTTGAGGGGGTAAAAGGAACAATTCAAGTGCCACATTGTCTTCTTTCTCTTGGTGTTCTTTTGTTCAACATGGAAAATCTAAGGAAAATTTAACCACTCACTCCACACAATTATCATACATGGAAGCTAAAAATGACTCAATTATTACAATCTAAGGGTTTGTGGCCAATGTTGGATACACTACTTGATTTCACAAGGGAATATGAAAAGGGCTCATTTTCTTACACATATCTGATAACTTGTTGTTTCATATTATTGAGTTTAAAACACCTAAAAATGTTTGGGACAAACTTGACGAGTTGTATGGTAAATTCAATTAATTCAGAATCTTGCAGCTTCAGTGAATCTACTTTCCACATATCAGATTTTTCATTTTGTAGATGGAAATTTAGTTGAGTTTACTCCACAAAATGTGACTATTAGACAGTTCCAGGATCATAAGAAGGTTGTTTCTATAGGGATAGTTGATCATGGGAACCATTTGTATCAGCTTGATGGCTTTGAGTCTTCATTAGGTTCATGTTTTACTGCTCATGTTGATTCAATGAGAAAACTTTGGCATGAAATATTTGGGCACTTGAACTATAGATATCTTTAGCAGATGCATTCACATAACTTAGTGGTAAGTCTTCCTAATATCTCTTGCTCATATGGAGTTTTCAAGGTTGTGTTCTTGGAAAACAACATCAAGATCCTTTTCTTAAGGGTTAAGCTACACATGCAACCACACCCCTTCAGTTGGTCCATAGCAATCTTATGTCATTCCCAACTCCTTCCTTTTCAAGGGCTAAGTATGTGCTTACTTTCATTGATTATTTTTCTTGACACACATGGGTGTATTTTTTGAAGCTCAAGAGTGAGGTTCTCACCATTTTCAAGACCTTCAAAACATTTGTGGAGAATCAGTCAGGTTTTTCTCTTTGACGGATACACATAGATAATGGGGGGAGTATGTCAATCAGGTATTTCAAAATTTTTGCAGTGAGTATGGTATTCTTCATCAACACACAATTCCTTACACTCCTCAATAGAATGGTGTGGTAGAGAGAAAGAATAGGACTCTAAGGGAGATGGAAAATTGTATGATTTAGTCTAGGTCCATGGCTTCAACTTTTTGGGTCGAAGCTATCAATTGTGCCAATTATATTCATAACTGTATGCCTCACAAGGTAGTGCAAAATATGACTCTTGAAGAGGCTTGGTCTCATCATAAGCTTAATGCATCCTTCTTCAAAGTATTTGGTAGTGAGGCTTGGGAATTCATTCCAGATGGTCAGCCTAAATCAATGGAGAAGAAAAGTTAGTCATTCATTTTTGTTGGCTATTGTGAGGATGTGAAGGCATACAAATTGTTCTATCCTGACATAGGAGAGGTTCATTTTCATTGTGATGTTCAGTTTGTTGAGTATTTCACATAGATAGATCCTCCTTCAAATTTTTCTTCATCACAACCTACTCAATCTTCTTCAATTGAGGATGTTTTGCTTCTTGAGGAATATTCTAATGATGGTCTTGATCCAACTCCTCCTAATCCACCCCTAGGCCACAATGGGTCGTGTTACTCTTGAGGAGGCTTCTTCTCTTATTTTTGGTCTTGTAAACACTCGTTGCACTTGTTATCAAAATTCAAATATCAATCTTTTGTGTCATTCCATTTTGGATGATCCTCAAAAAATTTCAAATGCTTCAAGTATTCTTGAGTGGGATAGTGCTATGGTTGATGACTATTCTTATTTGATGAAGAATCATACTTGAGATATTGTGCCTCTTCCTAAGGGAAGAAATTTGATTTGGTGCAAGTGGGTGTATCGTACCAAATATGCAGCAGATGGTTCCATTGAAAATTACAAGGCTTGTCTTGTTGTGAAGGGGTTTTCTTAGGTTGAAGCAATTGACTATTTTGAGACTTTTTCTCCTATTGCCAATATAGATTATATTCATCTTTTCCTTGCTATAGTTGCATCATAGGGATGGTTTGTGTATCAGATGGATGTGAAGAGTGCTTTCTTGCATGGGGATATTCATGAGATCTATATGGAGCAACCACTAGGTTTTGTGCAAGACTCTTCACTTTTTGGAATGCTTCAACGTTCATTATATGGTCTCAAATAGGCCCCTCGATCTTGGTATGAGAATATGGATAGCTTCTTGCTTGCTTCTGGCTACACTCATTGCCATTCTAGTCCTACATTTTATGCTCAAAAACTTGAAGAGTATCTTCTCATTCTTGTGCTCTATGTGGATGACTTGATTCTCACAAGGAGTTCCACTTCCATGATTTAGAGTACTCAATGAACATTGATGGAGTGATTTGATATGACTAACCTTGGTATTTTCCTTGGTCTTTAGGTTCATCAAACTTCTGAGGGGATCTTCATTTTCCAACAGAAGTATGCTCTTGATTTGCTTCAAATATTTGGCATGGCTAATTGCAAGCTTTCCCCCACTCCTTTTCAGCCAGGTGTTGTATTGTCTACCAGTTGCACTACTCCTACAATTGATCCTACCTTATATCAGTATTTGTTTGGAAGTATTTTGTACTTGACACATAGTCATCCTAATATTTCCTTTGTGGTTGGACTTGTCTCTCGCTTCTCTTAGGAGCCTCTTGAGAGTCATTGGAAGGCTACCAAATGTATCTTGAGATACATTCAAGGCACTACTCATTTTGGAATTCATTATACATCAAGAGCATCTTAGATTGTGGGCTTCACTGACTTAGATTGGGTTGGTGATGTCAATGATCAGAATTCTACTTCTAGCTTTGTATTTTTCCTTAGTTCTGGTATGATTGCATAGTCATGCAAGAAGTAGACCACTATTGCATTATCATCAACAGAAGCAGAGTATTGAGGTGTAGTTTTGGCTAGTTAGGATGTTTCATGGTTTCGTTAGTTAATGACTAAGTTTGGATTTCCTTCCACTTATCCCACTACTCTTTGGTGTGACAACCAGAGTTCCATCCATATCTCTTGCAACCTAGTGGAGCATCAGTGTACTAAGCATATTGATATCCATGTGGACTTCATCATGTGGCTCATCTAGGATAGTGTTCTTAGCTTGGAGTATTTTCCTACGAAGAAGTAGGTTGCTGACATCTTCACTAAACCTTTGGAATTGCCTCATTATCTTCAGTTGTGATTAATGCTTGGGGTGAAGGAACTTGTCTTTGAGGGGTCTTGATGAGTCCTCCTTCCTTCTTTAGTTTTCTTTGTGGGTTTTTCTCTCTTTTAGAGCGGAGTTTTCTCCCATATGGTTTTTCTCCTTTTCTCTACTTCTGAGAGTTTGTTTTGTACATGAGTTCCTCATTAGGCCTTGTTGTCAAGACCCATCTTTTACATATTTACATTGGTTTGTTCCTCCCTAAGTTGCACTTAAGGGGGGGGGTGTTGGTGTGATTAAATTATTGTACCTAGTTAATTCTTTACTAGGGACTTAGGGGACTTTCACATGTTAATTTTACTTAGGATATAAGATTTCTTCTAGAAGTATTAGTTGTCCTATCTAGAATTTACATTATCCTAAGTAGTTATGAGTTAGTTGTCTGATGTGATAGGGTTGAGACACTTGTTATGATCTTGTATATTCCTATCTCTCACCTTTCGTTTATAAGCAAAGAATTTCTAGCATATTTTTCATCTTGATCATCTTGATCACATCTTGATCATATTGTATCATATTGTAATTCTTGTTTGGTATAATAAAATCTTTCATTGTTTCTCCTCTCTATTGCACGTGGAGGTTATTTGGTGTTGCAGATTGAAGATCTTGGTTGATCACTTCAACATTGAACACCATACAAACCAATCCATGTGATATGGCCTCATTTCTAAAACGTTATTGTTGTGTAGTTTTCGCACACACGCCCCACTTGGAGTGGGGACCCTCCTTTTGATGTCTTTGACCTTTGATTTTATTGGATTTATCGTTTTTAGGGTCTTGATATGTTGGTCTTGCTGGCTTTTCCCTTGCCTTGAGGTTGGAATTGATTTAAATTGAGTTTTTGGCCAAGTCCGGGTTTTCACCTGGATCCGGGATTTTCCACCTCTGGCGGATTTTTCCGGCCCTGGTTCCTTGTCCGTTTTTGGTAGGATTCTCCGATTCCGGGTTTCTGCCTGACTTCGGGATTTTTCGGTCCTATCGGATTTTCTCGGATTCTGTCAAAATCCCGGTCTTCATTATTTCCCCAGTTTTTGCATTTCCGCGAAGTCTGTGTTTCCGCGCATTCTGGGATTTTCCGAAATTCCGCGTGGGGCTCGTGTTTCCGGGTTTGTCAGAAACGTCTTTTCGCGCATTAATGGCTGAGGTACCTTGGCTCAGTCGGGTATAAGGACGACCTTAGGGCATTTGCTGATTCATTCCAACTTCAATTGCTTCCTGGATCTGCTCTGGCGATTGTGATTTTCATTTGAGCTTTGCGAATTGATCTAGGTTGTTTGCGCAAGGATTGCTTGAGTGTTGCTGCTGGTATCTCGTTGCTTGGACGTGTTGTCGCGTGGATTGATTTTCTGAGCTCGATTTCTGCCCGTCTTGATCCATGGTATGTATTCGTTGCCCTTCTGTTTGCTTGTGTAATGATTTGGGGTTTTCTTGTGAGTGGGTATTGTTAAATTTGGGGTCGGCCCTTGATTTGGTTCTGGTTCCGTGTTAATTGAGTCGGGGTTGGACCCGTTTTATTTGTCGAACCCATCCCCCGTGCCCTATGAGCTCCATTTGTCCGCTCGACTGCATAATTATCCTTTGGACGGCGTTCTGGATCGGGCTGCTTGTTTTGGGCGCGAAGTGTGTTATCGTGCGAGATTAGGGTTTTCCTTGGTGTCTCGGCTAGAACAATGATTTCATCTTATGCTTGAGCGAATTTTCTCCCGTGTTATGTTGGCTTCTCGTCCTATGAGGATTAGAGGGCTTTTAGGTAAATCTTGAACTGATATTTTTATCCCTAAAAGCTTGCTCTAGTTTTAATGGCGGGAATTCGATCGTTTGCTCTAGGGCATCATCTTTTGGGCACGGGGATTCCTTCTTTTAAGAGCTTTTGGGAGTTGGATCCTTTGCGTACTTGAGGTTGTTGATCATCGTCGGTTTTAGGATCCTTCGAGCTTAGGTAGTGGATATCCTGGGGTTGTTCACGTTTTGGTGCACGTTTTGCCGTTTTTCGGGTTTCCGAGGCCGTCGCAGAATTTTCTCGCTCCCAGATTTTCCCGGTTTGGGCTTATTCCGCGGACTGAGTTAATTTCCGGTGCGTTTTATGCTGTCCGCGAAAATCCGTTCCATCCGGATTTTTCCGGATTTCCTGTCCAATGGCGTTCTTGTGTATATTTCGATGATAGGATTGAGGAAATGATTATCCATGCTTATTTCTTGTTGCCAATGAGTAAAATTAACGATTATCCTTCGATTTTCCGAGCGTATTAATGATTTATATGGCTAATAGTGCTTTGGCAGCAGGAATCCGTCTGGGTCGGATTTCTCCGAAATTCCACCCCGACGGTATTTTTCCGGTTTACATGATTTTCCCGGATTGTTTGATTTCTCCGGATCTCGAAAGATTGGCAATTAGCGATGGATTTCGATAGATTTATATGATGTGTGCTAACCCTTTGGATTGATATGAGCTTAATAATTGAATTCTAACAATGATTCTTGAATGTACAGGCCGAATCAAGCAAGGCTACTGCTGGGAGATCCAAAGGTGGTGCAGGGGCATCTTCAACTTCTGAGACAGAGAGGTTGAAATCAGACATGAAGAGTCAAGTTCCAGAAAGTAGGATCTCCTTTGTGTGGGCTGATGTGTCTGATACCAATGTGGGAGCATGGCGATATGAAGAGTTTAAGCAGAGAACAGCCGAGAAAGACCAGTCGGCATTGAGGCAAGGGATGATGAGCTCAGGATTGGTGCATGTGGCAGGGTTCCCTCCAGCAGTCCAGTGCTACGAGCTGATTTTGGAGTGTGCTAGACAGTACGCTTTTGACACACAGATGGTGGTTAGCACTGAGGGACGAGTGTTGGCAAACTTCAGTCCAGCCTCCATTGCCCGAGCCTTCAGCATGCCGGATCTCCCCTCAGTCTGTGCCTTGAACATTGACACTGCTCGTACATACTATGAGAATGAGCTAGTTAAGGCTCAACAACTTATCAACTCATGGCTTGAGAAGCCCAAGTCTCACCACTCCAAATTGCCCAAGCAGTTGCACAGGGTGAAGTTCAGGCCGGATATCTATGATGCTATTACATTGTTGAGTAGGGTGGCCGGGCTTAAAATTGCCGGAGTATTGGAAAGTTGGATGGTCCATGTGATCACCAAAATGGACCAAGGAACGAATTACCACTGGGCAGGACTTATCAGTGCAGAAATAGATAAACAATTAAGGAATATTTTGGAGGGAAAGAAATTCACCATGTCCTCCTATGTTATATATGTACTGGCCATCTCCTACCCCTACAAAGGTCTGACTCCGGCGGGAACCATTGGGCAGGATATTATCTATGAAGTCTACCCGGAGTTGCACCTCGGACACAGAGATTATAGGAGGGCCAATGATGCCTTCACCATGCACATTACTCAGACCCTTCAGAATGCGGAGCATGTCAGATTGTCCGATAGGGCCAAAGGGTTGATTAAGAATTACGGGGCCTGGTTCATCCAGTTCCCCACTTTCACTTATCTCCGGATTGATGGATGCCCCGTTGCTCCCTACAGATTGCCCAGGTATCCCACTGACCACATTGTGCTGCTAGAGGTCGTGAGACAAATTTGTGAGTTTGATGCAGTGGTAAAAAAGGAGAAACATAAAACTAGTTTTGGAGGTGATTTCCCTCTTGGGATTGGCGTGGGAGAGATGTGCCCGTCCATCCAATCGGCTCACACTGCAGGTGAGGAATTGGCCGCTTATGGATTCTCTTTCCATTCAAAGAGAATGAATTTTGACATCACCGGGGAGGCACAGAAAAGAGCTACCCGGGAATACAGGCATAAGGAGGAATTAGAAGATTACTGGGTCAACATCAAAGATGACCTTGATGCGAGGAAGAAAAGGTATTCCCGGCTGCCTGTAGGGGCCATTAGACAGTATAATGTGAAGCTGATTCCGGATCAGCTGGATGATGATGGAAAACTGGTCCAGGACCATGTTTATGAACCCATTAAGGACAGGTCAGTGGCGGATATTGATTGGAATGAGCCTGAGGTGACTGAGTTGGAGGACTTAATGGCTCCAGTGCTAAAATTTACCTTTGCTTAGATCAAGCATGAGGTCTGGGTGTTGGAGAGTGCCAAGGTACCTTGTACCTTCGATTTGATGGGGAATCTCAACCCCATGTCCACTTCTGAAGAATCCAGGGAAGAGGACCCCAAAGGGAAAGCGGCTGAAACCTCCCCTTTCAAGATCAAGGTCAGGGGTCCCAAGGGGACTCAACCTGCAGCAAAAAGGAAGCCAATTGGTAAACGTAGGTGGAAGACCCTGACTATCAGCAAGTCCTCAGACGAGGAGGGGGCAGAGAAAGTTGAAGAGGAGGATGTTCCTCCACCGCCCAAGAAGGCCAGAACTGCAAAGGTTGCCAAGAAGAAAGGCCAAACTACTTCGGAGGATGAACCTCCAGTTGTGGATGTGGAAAGCTCCGGGGGTGAAAAGACCAGAGTATACACCAGAAGATCTAGAACTCCTTCTCCAAAGGATGCTGCTCAGTCAAAAGACTCTTCTCCAATATTGCTAGTTGAAAAACGGGACAAGCCAGTTTCTCCTCCACAGAGCCTACTAGAACCTGAGAATCCGGATGAGCAGGAAATCAGCGGAGAGGCAGAACCGTTCAAAGAAGGAACATTATTCAATGAGGCCGCTGAGCCCGAGGTGGAAACAGAGGAAAGGCACACTTCTCCCTTGGTACAGTACGAGGACTCCCCGGAGAGTGAGAAAGGCCGCGGATCGCCTGAGCCAGAGAAAAGCATCCCCGCTAGAACTCCATCGCCCGTACTTCCTGAGTTGGGATTTGAGGAAACCGACCAAGGTGAACAACCTCCGGAAAAAGAAGATGACAAGGCAACGACTGAGGAGGAAGTCGAGGTGACAGTTGCAGAAGAGAAGAAAGCCACAGAGGATCCGGGAGAAACCAGAACAGAGGGAATCCGGACAAACCCCGTAGCCCCGGACTGGCTAGAGAAAGAGATTACAAAGAAGAAGCAGGTGATAGTAGAAGACACTCCTCTTGACTGGGATGAGATGTTATCTCAGATTGGTAAAGGGAAGAAGAAGGCTGCAAAGGTGATTTCTCGGGTAGAAAGAGATGAAGTGCATAACCGAGTGGTTCACATTGCCACCCCTGTTGAAGACAAAATGAGAGATGAGGTGACAGGCTAGGATTACAACGTCCAAACCATTAACCTTGGGCCAGCCTCCTTAGAGCAGGATATTGAGGAATTCGAAGGGTCAAGTGCTGTGATTGTGGACAGACTGAAGAAGGAGACCCAGTCAAAATGAGAACTGAAAAGAGAGAATGAAAGGTTGAGGAAATGTCTGGAAGAGGTCATGAAGCCTCTACAATCTCTCCATCCGTCCTCCTCTACTACTCAGGGATTTCTACCAAAGGAGACAATCTCCGGAATTGAAAAGATGAAGGCTTCTGCACAGGCTGTTACCGATTGGTTGATGGGTGTTCAGGCACAAGGGGATGAAGCTATCAAAGAGATCCTGTTTGTGGGCAGGGATGCAGTCCGAGGAAAGGAACTGTTAGAGAGTATTCTCTCTCAAGATAAAAATGATATTGACCTCCTGCTGCAGAAGTCAAGGATTATTCTAGGGCATGGCAAAGAACAGTTGGGCAAGGATGGAATCCTTCCCTCTGCCAGATTGGATGAACCATGGGAATGGTTCGAGGCATTACAGATCAGGCAGGGAGGCCTGAAGAAGATACAAAAACGGAGAAAATCAATTGAGGCTGACCTCACTGCAATTTATGATGGTTGCATAGCTTTCTTTGAGGTGATGACGGGGAGGAAGAAAATAGCTCCCAAATATCTGAGCTTAGATCAATTGAAGGAATGGTGGCATGAGATTTATGCCCCGGAATCTGATGGAGCTGTCACCTCCCATTTGCTTGATGATGCAGCTACATACTTGGCAATAATAGACAGGTACCTGACCAGCAGAAGGGATTGGAAGAAAACCATTGAGCGGTCCAATGAAGGGATTGAGTCGATTAAATGCCGGCTCAAAGTTTTGCCATTGCCACCCATTGCTGAGCTGGAGGGAGTTTTCTCGAAGGTCCAAGGGTCACCAGCGCGGAGGAAAGACAAAGGAAGCAGCGGTTAATGTTTATCTCGAGATTTGTGCTTCCCTATTATCATAGGGCATGCATTGGACCGGACTTCCTTGGAGACTGTGCCTTGGTCGACTTGGATGATGGCATTAAATGTGTGCCTTAGTTTGTTTCCTGGGCTAACCTGTTTTGGCGGGTTTTATTATTTTGTAAAATGTTTGGCTGGGCCGACGTGTTTTGAGGGGAATTTTGGTATAAGTTGGCATTTTTGCCTCATTGTAAGGGTTCAGTTCAAAAAAATTGATATAGACATTAGCAAGACTGTAATAGAGATTAGCAGGAGCAATAGTTAGAGTTTTAGAATTTCTTGAAGCAAATATCATATTCAGAACAGTTGAATTGTTGCAGCATTTGGTGATTAATACAATTGAGGACATTGTGGTTTTCCTGGTGAAATCCTTTGTGTTATCTCATCTTGCATGGTTCTTTTGTTCTATCTTTTACATTGCTTGAAGATCTAGGGTTTGAAATTCGGAAATAAGTAGATTTAGCTGGATAAATGGTGTGTGTGATTTCATATTTGGAGTGTTTGTAGCTATCTCTGGTCTATACTCCCAGTAACTATCTGATTGTAGTAGGCTGGTGAAGTCAACCTGGACCGTATATTCAAATGTGCTTAAGTTCGGTTGTAGATGCAAGTCTATGATTTGAAAATCTGTATTCCTCAGAAGATTGCACTGTTCTTGTAAGATTGCTTTATGGGTCGAACAGTAATTGGTTATTTGAGATAGGTCCATTCCAAATATTTGTCATTTGCATTGCTTGTCCTTGCAATAGTTTATATTTTATTACTTCCTTGCATCCCTACCTTTTGAAATTTCTTTATTATTTGGTTAGATTTAGGATTCAACATCATCATATTGTTAAATCTGATAAATTGAGAGGGTTCAGTTTGCTTGTAGTAAGGTCTGATTGTGATTACCAGCAATTCCACATTTCATCTGAGTTGTTTTATGCATTGTTATGACCTAACACCCGAGAGACCTTAGGGTGATTTTCAACAATTTATTGTTGGAGATTATCTTTCAAGAGAGATAGAATATCATTTTCTGTCTGAGTTGTTGCTGTGCAGAAAACACCATCAACAGATTGGCGCTAGAAGGAGGGCTTGAATAAGCACACTGGATCGTTTCTTGAACGCTATCTCTCCAAAGAGATATAGGAGAAATACCAGGTCCACCGCTAGAGAGAAAGATTTAGAAGAACTTCAATTTCCTAATAGGTTAAGGAGGACTAGAGAAAGGGTAGAATCATCATCACCTATCCCTTCACCAGTATCATCCACATCTTCACATCCTGAGGTGGAGGCTATACCCATTCCTGAGGCCGTTCCTATCCAACAGCCTCAGCCTGTCAATAATCAACCACCACCGCCACCCCCACTTTTACCAATGGCTTTCCTTGCCAACAATCCATCGCCCCTATTCTTCCAAGCCTACAATATTATGCCCAAAAACCCTGAGCACTTCTGTTCAAAATTCCATGCTAATGACCCGAACAGGACTGCAGAAGAGCACCTAAGGATTTTCCAAACCTGTCTCAAGGACAGGGGGATAGTTCATGAGGATGTTGCTTGCAGGCTGTTTCCCTATTCACTAGGAGAGGAGGCCTTTTACTGGTATAACCATCTTCCTGCTGGTTCGATTCTTAATTGGAACGACCTTGAGACTGCCTTTTTACAAAAATTCCGAATACCCATTAGTGCCAACGAGTTATACCTACAATTCATCAAAGTCAAGAGAGAGGTTAATGAGCCGATAGCCAGTTTCAATAATAGGTTCCACCGGGCATTCACCAGGTTGCAAGACCCATATGTTTTGGATGATGATACGGCCCTGGGAGTCTATTATGAAGCTCTGGATAGCTTGACAGCAACCTTCCTGAAGTGGAGACCTAATCCTCCAGACACACTAACTAATGCTTATACAGAGGCTGTCAAGCTCAGCACAGACCTAAGGCAACACTTGACTGGGCCATTGCCTTCTCTGGGACCAGTTGCACATCCTAACCAGATCCAGGCAGTAAATCAGGCCCTCACCAATCATACCCCAATTATGAACCCAGTTCCCCAATTACCCATAGTACCACACCCTGGTCATCCCATGAACCAAATCTCTCCCATGACAAACTTCCCTCAACAACAAGTGAACCAACCTATGTATCAGCCACAGCAGAATAGCTTCCCTGCTTACCTGCAGAATTCTGAGGTGTTGCACCAGTCTTTGGGGTCCGCCACAATGCCTATTCCCCCTCAGAGTAACCCGAACCAGATCCCTTACCAAGATCCTAATAGGGAGAGGATTGATGAAATGGCCGAACAAATAAAGAAGTTAAATCTAGAAGTGACTTACCTGAGAAATCAGAATAGTCAGTTGCAAGCTGCTCAGAAGGGGATGCAATCTAATCAGAACAAGGAGTTTTCACAAGGACAGAACTTCGACAGGGGACAGCGTAATGACAGAGGGTTCTACAATGATAGGGGATATAACCAGGATAGGGGTTATAACAATGACAAAGGTTTCAATAACGAGAGGAGGCAGAATTTTGACAGAGGCCAAGGAAGTGGGTCAGGATTTGATAAAAGGTCACCACAAGGACAGAACAGAACTTGGAATACAGGGCCCAATAATGGGGGAGTTCCTACCCCGTTGGATCAGCCGGCTAATCAGATCGTTAATCAGTCTGCAAACCAACCAGTCAGTCAAGATAAGCCTCCTACTGGAGTATACCTGGCAGAAGCGGCCTTATCTGGGTGGTGCAGACTCCATAAGACAAGCCAGCATTCAGAATTGGAATATCCGGAATTCCAAACCGCTGCTTCTATCTTTCAGTATGAGGTGGAAAACAATGCGAATGCACAAGAGATTGTTCCCTCTAACTCCTATGATTCTCCTGTGTTGGTATTGAATCATGCTCCTTTTCCAGCCAGCCAAGAAAATGTACCAGAAGAACCCGATTCCCATGAGGATGAAACAGACCAGATTTGTAATGGAGATGAGGTTGCTCGGCTATTCAACGAAGAAATAAATGATAATGGCCCCCTCGATCAGGAGGAAGTTCATGTTGAAGAAGTACAGATGTTTCAGAGACAGGGATTGAGGGATATGCCTCATAGACGTCCACAGCCTGGAGGACCGTTCACCACCTCCATTCCTCCCAACAACTTCAGTACCCCTTCGGATCCTAATGCTAGCAACAACCCGTCTTTTCCACATGTCTCCAAGCAGTACCTTTCGAAAGACAGACAAGCTCAGGCTGAACCACAAAAGGAAAAGATCGTTCAAGCCGACAAGGACAAGGTGGAGGAACCACCTAAGGAAGTCATTATTGATTTGAGTGAGGAGCAGATGGCTTCATATGTTGCAGAGGAATTCAAGAAATTAAAGGTAAACCTTTCCGCATTTGAGTTGTTAAGGTTTCCTGCAATTAGGAAGGTCGTCTTAGGTACTTATGATGCAAATTCAAAGACATCGGACAAGCCTTCTGGTGAGCATGTCAGCCGGACTTCCAGTTTTCAGCCTGTGAACACACAAAGTCAGACACAAAATAAGACCAATCCACCCCCTGGAGATAGAGGAAAAGAAAAGGACAGAACTCAAGTGGCCCAGGTGGATACTCAACCCACCTTGTTTCAAGGAAAGACAGAAACTCCACCCTTTCTGATTTCGGTCCGAATCTTTGGTAAGAACCTTCACAATTGCTTGTTAGATTCTGGTGCTTCCACCAACGTGATGCCTCTAGGAGTTTGTAGGGCTCTAGGAATTACACCTGCCGATTCCCAGAAGAAGGTCACTCAGTTGGATAGAACTGAGGTGAGTGTGGTAGGAGAACTCAACATGATCCAAATGCAGATAGCTTCTGATCCGAGAATCTAGCAGGTTATTAACATTCAGGTGGCAGATATTCCTGATGCATACGGTTTGATCCTAGGAAGAGATTTCACCAAGGCCCTGAACGGGTATGTGTCTACTGATCATTCTCACATGTGGCTTCCCTGGAAGGGAGTGCCTAATCAGATAAGGATCGAGAGGGAGCCTAGAATGAAGTACATGATAACAGAATACCAAAAGACTTCGGCTGAGGTTCTCATATCAGAAGCTGGAATGGGAAGCTACTTGCTATCGGCCCTGTGTGAAGAATCAGATAAAGAAAAGGTATTGATGTTGCATACGATGCCAGTGGACACTGAAACATGGTCCAGTCTTGTTGAGGTCCTAACAGAATCAGTTGAGGAAGAAGAAGAACTTGAGGATAGACAGATTTGCTTACTGGATAATTTCCAAGATTTCATTAAGCAATGTGTGGAAAATCAAACTCACTTGGGAAGGAAGACAAGCTTTAAGGAGTTACTCTTGCCAAACTGGTGTAGAGTTCACAATGCTTCCCATTCGGAGTTGGAGTGCTGCTTGTGCCAGACAGCAGTGGAAGAAGTGCAAAAGGGCATGAATTCATCTCAGGTGGTTCGCACAGATGAGCAGAGTCTGCAAGTAAAGTGTGAAAATCAGGAACCTGCTGTGGCTGAGGGAGCCTCTAATACTGATAAGCCAAAAGACCGAATGAAGAAGACCACCACTACTGAATACTGGACTCTCAAGTTTGATGGATCTAAGTCTAAGCAGGGGGCTGGAGCTGGATTCGAGCTGATCAGTCCAAAAGGTAAGAGTTTCTTTGCAGCTCATAGGCTCCAATTTCATTGTACAAATAATGTGGCTGAATATGAAGCTTTAATTCATGGACTCCTTATGGCACTAAAGAAAAAGGTCAAGGTCTTGCAAGTATTTGGTGACTCAGAATTAGTGGTCAAACAAGTAAGAAAGCAGTATGCGTGTCACGACAGGAGAATGACCAACTATAGACATAGGGTGTGGGACCTCATTGAGGGATTCGACGCTTTTAATATCCAACTGATCCCAAGGAAAAAGAATCAAACTGCTGATTCCCTAGCTCAAGCGGCCAGTACTTTGCAGCCCCTGTCCCTATCAGGATTGAAGAAGTTTACTGTTGAATTAACTCCTGTCCCATCAGTCCCTGACAATGTGACTAATTTTCAGGTGTTTGAGGATGATAAACATATCCTTGACTTTATCACGAACACGGATGTTTTTGCTTCACAGATCATTGACGAAACCGAACCTCAAGAGGCAGAATTGGACCTAGAAGGTGTGCTAAATTTAAAGTCCAATACTATTCCGAGGGGAATGGTACAGCTGGAGAGGATTTTCGATATGGACAAAATCAGAAATCAGGAACAGGAATCTAAGGAGTCTATCAGTGGACAGTGTGACACTCACAATGTGGGCACTGAAGACGATGTAAAGAATGTTTTCATTGGTAAGGTCTGTACTCCTGAAGAAAGACAGGGAATAATCAGAGCCCTATACGACTTTCCAGACATAGTGGCCTGGGGTTATGAAGACTTGAAGACTTATGATACATCCATCATAACTCACACTATACCTCTCAAGCCAGGTGCTAAGCCTTTTAGACAGAGGCAGAGACCTATCAACGCACTGCTGGAGCCCCTCATACAGAAGGAAGTTCAGAAATTGCTGTCTGCCAGGATTATATTCCCTGTCAGGCATTCAACATGGGTGGCAAATCTAGTGCCAGTAAGAAAAAAGAACGGTGAAATTAGGCTCTGTGTTGACTTCAAAAATCTGAACAGGTCATCTGAAAAGGATAATTATCCAGTTCCCTCGTTGGATGAAGTGTTACAAGTGGTTAATGGATCGCAGATGACGTCCTTTCTAGACGGCTATTCAGGATATAATCAGGTGATGGTCCAGTATGAGGACAGACACAAGACTGCTTTTACAACCAAGTGGGGAACTTTCGCCTACAGGAGGATGCCATTTGGGCTTATCAATGCAGGAGCCATGTTTCAACGAGCTATGGATATCGCTTTCAAGGACATCATAGGAAAGTGCATTATCATCTACATGGATGATCTGACTATTTTCTCCAAAAACAGAGGGGATCACATCTCAGATCTGCGTAAAGTGTTCCAGAAGTGTAGGGAATTCGACATCTCTTTGAATCCCAAGAAGTGTATTTTCGGGGTTACAAAGGGAAAATTGTTAGGGCACATAATATCAGAGAAAGGCATTGCTATAGATCTAGAGAGAGTGGAAGCCATCCTAAAAATTCAGCCGCCTGCCAGCAAGAAAGAGATGAAATCTTTCTTTGGTAAGATTAATTTTGTCAGGAAATTCATCACTGGGTTTGCTGAGATTGTGAAGCCACTAAATGCCATGTTAAAACAAGATGCCAAGATCGAGTGGACCACAGAAGCGAAGGAGTCCTTTGCAGAGATCAAAAGAGCCATTGCTGATGCTCCAGTGTTGGTGAGTCCAGATTATAGTAAACCATTCTACATCTATTCTTTTGCCTCAGATCACTCATGTGCTGGAATGCTGACACAAAAGTTTGATGGGGGGAATGAGCATCCCATCGCTTTCATGAGCACGCCATTGAAGGATGCTGAATTGAAATACCCATGTGTAGAGAAGCAAGTATATGCCCTTGTTCGAGCAGTAAAGAAATTTAGGCATTATATCCTCAGAAACAAGGTGTTTGCAATTGTTCCTGATTCTGCAGTTAAGTTATTGCTGATGCAGAATGAGTTAGGGGAGCGCAGAGCTAAATGGGTGACTATGCTACAGGAGTACGACATTGAGATCCAGCCCATTAAGCTGGTAAGAGGACAGGGACTCACCCAGACCATGGCAGAGATAGGCCCTGAATTGTCTGTCTGTAACTATGATGTTGGAGCGGTTTCCCCAGATGGCTGGTATGATGATATAGTTTATTATTTGCTGAATCAGCGAGCTCCTGGTCATTTAAATGCAGTACAGAGGCGAGCCTTGAGACTAAAAAGTGATGGTTTCATGTTGAAGGGAGCTGTCCTGTACAAGAAGAATCACGAAGGTATTTACTTGAGGTGCCTTGGAAAACAGGAAGCTGAAAGAGTAATAAATGAGTTTCATGAGAAATATGGCACTGGTCATGGTTCTACCATTGCTACGGTGAACCAGATTTTGCGGGCAGGATACTACTGGCCTACACTATTCAAGGATGTTCATCATCATGTCCGGACTTGTCATATTTGTCAGACTGCAGCGACACGGGAAAGGTGTGCAGCACTTCCGCTCTAGTCTGTTATTGAGGTAAAACCTTTTGCTCAATGGGGTATGGATTTCATCGGCCCCATCAATCCACCATCTTCTGCTGGACACAGGTATATCCTCACCATTACTGATTACTTTACAAGGTGGACTGAAGCATTTGCTTGTAGGCAGTGTACATCAGAGGTAGTAATCGATTTCTTAGAATCTGCCATTCTCAATCGGTTTGGATGTCCTATTGTTGTTGTGTGTGATAATGGTCCCGCCTTTGCATCTTTGAAATTCTCAAACTGGGCTTTTGATCATGGCATTGTTGTTAAGTTTGCATCTAATTATTATCCCCAGGGGAATGGTCTAGCTGAATCCTCTAATAAGAACCTGTTGACTGTTATCCGAAAACTGTTAGAGAGGAACCCAAAGGACTGACATACCCAGCTTAGGTTTGCTCTTTGGGCAGATCGTACTCGGGTTAAGTCCTCCATTGGTACCTCTCCTTATCATTTAGTGTACGGTCTGGAACCAGTTTTCCCTATCCAGCTTAAAATCCTAACTCTGCAGTTTATCAATCAGTTTTATGATGAGGGGGATAGAATGGAAGCGAGATTAGCTGAATTGTTGCATCTTGAGGAAAAACGGGATAATGCCCTTGAAAGATTCGCCAAACATCAGGGGGTAGTCAAGCGATGGTTTGACAGGAGAGCCAAAGTTAAGGCTTTCAGGATTTCTGACCTTGTCCTGTATTGGGATAAGCCGCATGATCAGAAAGGAAGCCATGGTAAGTTTGATAGATTATGGCTTGGTCCTTACCAGATCGTCGAAATTCTGGGCGATAATGCCTTCCGCTTGAGGACTCTCACAGAAGAAGACATTGGTTATAGACATTAGCAAGAATAGAGATTAGCAGGAGCAATAATTAGAGTTTTTTTTAGAATTTCTTGAAGCAAATACCATATTCAGAATAGTTGAATTGTTGCAGCATTTGGTGATTAATACAATTGAAGGCATTGTGGTTATTCCTGGTGAAATCCTTTGTGTTATCTCATCTTGCATGGTTCTTTTGTTCTATCTATTACATTGCTTGAAGATCTAGGGTTTAGTATTCAAAAATAAATTAGTTTATCTGGATAAATGGTGTATGTGATTTCATATTTGGAATGTTGGTAGCTATCTCTGGTCTATACTCCCAGTAACTATCTGATTGTAGTAGGCTGGTAAAGTCAACCTGGACCGTATATTCAAATGTGCTTAAGTTCGGTTGTAGATGCAAGTCTATGATTTGAAAATCTGTATTCCTCAGAAGATTGCACTGTTCTTGTAAGATTGCCTTGTGGGTCAAACAGGAATTGGTTTTGAGATAGGTCCATTCCAGATATTTGTCATTTGCATTACTTGTCCCTGCAATAGTTTAGATTTTGTTACTTCCTTGCATCCCTATCTTTTGCTGTTTCTTTATTATTTGGTTAGATTTAGGGTTTTAAGATCATCATATTGTCAGATTTGATAAATTGGAAAGATACAGTTTGCTTGTAGTAAGGTCCGATTGTGATTACCAGCAATTTCACATTTCATCTGAGTTTTTTTATGCATTGTTATGACCTAACACCCGAGAGACCTTGGGGTGGTTTTCAGTGATTTATTGTTGGAAATAACCTTTCAAGAGAGATAGAATATTGCATTCTGTCTGAGTTGTTGCTGTGCAGAAAACACCATCAACAGTTATAAAAGACATATGGCAACAGATCATATATCACATTTGGGTTATAAAAGACATATGAGACTAAGAAATCAAATATTATTTTATTCTTTTAATACAAGTATAATTTTTTTTTAAATAGTGTATTAATGTACCAAGTGGCTCCAATGAAAAGATAGAAGTACTGATGCAACTTTTAGGTCCTCATACATACACTGCTTGGGGCTAAGCAAATTATGAGAACATTTTGAACCATTTAAGCTACCAATTTATGCATAAAATATTTATATAAATTGATCTCCATAAGGCCATGAGGTTGTACAAAATGATATCAAAATGTCATATAATGCCATCATGAGGGAACAAAAAATATGATCAAAATTTCATACATTGCCATCTTGAGGGTGCACAAAATGCCATCAAAATTTCATACAATGCCATGAGGCCAATGTATTATCTCTCAGTCTACAAAATATCATTGATACATATAGCCACACCAAAAAATTTATCTATCTATCATGTACATGCATACAAAATATATTCATCAATGAATATTGAACACTATCCCTCAAACATTGGGCCTCTTTTTTCTTGACTATACATTAAACCTCAGTCACTTGTAACAATTGGTGTCGTGTGTCATTCTTATCTCCTACACTCCTCACTATTTTGTACCCCAACCTATACATACAAAATATAAAATTAGATACTATGCCAAAGTAAAAAACTATAAAAATTATGTAAAATGATATATATTATAAATACACTTACAACATATTGGTTGTCTAACTCTTCTTTCCTATGACACTCAACATCATCAAGAGATGTTTGTCCTCACACAAGGGTGTTTACATCAGTCTATAACATTACAAACACATATTTATCAATTATTTTTGATAGGTCTACTAATATCAGTTGACACAAAATAAACATTATTAAACATATATATTCATACTCATACTCGAGTTAAGGACATTGATGATGAAATTGTTGCACTAACGCCAACTTCCAAGCTTTATCTTATGCTAGTAGGTGTGACTATTGTATTTATCAACTAAACAAACAATAATAGATTAAACTAAAAAATATAAATATCTATAAACAATAAATTTGGAATTTCCAAAAACAAACTTAAATGTGTTATAGTGTACTTGTGTAAATCCAATGTCATAATCATCCATGACAACATGTCTACAAGATGGTGATGTGATGCCCACCTATTCAATAAAAAGTTGTATTTTAAAATATTAAACATTATTTTGAATAGAAAGTATCATTTTATTTTGATATATTATACAATTTTTACCTCTGATATAGATGCAGGTGTACAAGTTGTTGCAGGAATGCTCGATGATGTACCAACCTCTAGTGTTACACCCTGAAATGCATAATATTTGCATTAGTCTAATTCAAATTTAGAATTAAAAATCTATTTACACTTACAAATTTTAAGTATTTAATAGATTAAATTTTATAAATTCAAATCAACATACCTGCATTTGACTAGCATACACCTCATTTAACAACTTGTCTTTCATCACTGTATTGTCTAATACACCATCCTAATGACCCTCACTACTCTCATAACATCTATACTAACAATGATAACACACATGGGACGTGGAACCATCTACACCCTCTACATCACTATCCTCCCAAAGCATAGATTACAATAGTTTGAGCACATATGAGAGCTTGGGGCACTAGAGTTAGATGGTTGAGCTGTTACATCATCCCATGAGGCAAAAGATTGGGATATCTATGTGCCATGCTTTATAATGGTGTATGTTAGGTTAGCAATTATATGGAGAGTATGCACCTCCATACTCTCCCTGATGACTACTGGAACCATCACATGATAAATAGATCTTTGTGATAGTGTTCTTCGATTAATGACGATCTCCTAGTCTATTTTGGGAAGAGCCTCCACCTCTACCTTGAAACTCCCTCATATCAAAGTAATTGGGAATTTGATGAAGGATGAACTCACAACATAGTTTTCTAAGAAATAGAGTGGTGCCTCATAATTATTACATGGAGGTTGGTCAAAGACCATCCACCACCTATCCCAAAAATTATTTCTTATCTCCTCATGATTACACAAATATATTGGAAACCTCTTTGAATTCAAAGGAATAGGTTCATTGGTTCTATGATTCATTAAAAGAACACATATATTTGATTTTCTTATGTCATTCCTTTTCACTTGATCATAGGATAATTTTGTTGCATAAAATTGACAACATGAATATCTATAAGTTTTCCATTGATTTATTTGATTTGTGA
>VDFB02259545.1:0-26226 GCA_007258455.2 Sequoia sempervirens
AGGTGTAAATAAATACACTTTACAACACTAAGTTAAGGAAAAATTAAGTCAATTTAGCTTAAAAGGGCTCTAAACCTAATGTGAATGTGTAAAACACATTACAACACTATATCAAAGCAGCATTAGGTTTATTTTAATGTTAATCATTCCCATATTAAGTGTAAAATGTAAAGGATGACATTTTTCTACACTAAAAATGTGTAAGTGCTTCAAATTTTCTATTCCAAGTGTGACAAATTCTGAAAAAATAGTAAAAAAACTTCCACTTTTTGACCTTTTTATGGACCCAACTTCTTGCATTAGCCTAGATAGAAAATAACACAAAGTGTAGAGGTGTCATGCAAAGTGTGGAGTGGCATTGGAATAAGGTTACACCCCCCATCCCATTGCTATGTGTCAAGGTGGTGCATTCCATAGCCGCCCTAATGTATAGTCAACAACTCTGATTGCGAGGTTGGATGGGGCCATGGGTGTGGCCCTAATCTTTTGCTCTTTCTCACAAAAATTAATGTACTAAAGTTTGAAGTCCTTCAGAAACAAGCAGTTCCCCAACAAGCCAAGTAGGTATATTTTTTAGCAAGAAGTGTCATGGTTGTGGTGACTTCACGTGTTCGTTAAAAAGTTAAAATAATACCTTTCACTTGTTCATGTGATCATTCCCACATTAGGCCATGTGGCGTGCAAGCACATCCTAGAATAGCCCCTAAATATTGTAGCAATCGCTATTGCACAGTTGGTTGGAGCTTTTGGGGGTTCCACCATGAGTTAAAATGTTGGCAGCTACATAGTACGGTCATGCATTCTCCAAGCAAGACAACTTAGAATTAGCCAACCTGGTACCTCACAGGATTGTAGCATTGCTAAAAAATGTCGCTAAATTTAGCCAATGCTCTTACCATCTTAACATCTCAATGCATGGCACCTTCTCTCTTCCTTGAGCACATTTCCAAAGCTCTGGCTCCCTTGACTTGTGAATACTTGACACATATCTATCTCAACACCAAGTTATGTCTACCCCACTTAAATGCCTTAATTGTCATACCTGATACCTCATGTCGAATGGGACATGTATTTATTATCTCTATTTAATTTGATGGCAAATATTGCTAACTAGAAATTCTTAGTATGATCGACTACTTAAGCATAAATTGGCAGATGTCACACAAGTTAGCCAGACATTCTATGGATATATCACTAATGTCAAATTAGCGACGTAGTACTTCACAAATGAGCTAGAGTATGTCAAAAATGGTAATAAAGCCCTTTAAAATTACTCTAGTACTTCTACTAAGAAAAATTTCAAAAATAAATTCCCTCCTGCCTGAAACATGTGAGGTCATGGAAGCTCTTTCTATTTATAGTAGTTGGGTTATACCTTCACTATCATTCTTCACAACCTTTTCTAGCGTGCACACTATAAATAAACACTCCTATCTATCCTACTTGCTCGTGCTGTCAGATGGCCTTTGTAGGGGTCATAATATACTAGCACTTGAAGGTTATAATGAAACATCCCACTAGTAGGGATATAAAAGCAATAAAGATGATCCTAGATGTCGATTTCATCAGGTCTAGTGAAAGGTACAAGGTAAACACGAACATCACTTCATGCTTTGTGGCTTCCTTGCTTGATCTAGGCAAGAAAAAGGAAATGGTGAAGCAATTGGCCTCCAAATTGTTCAAAAAGCACTCTCTTGAAGGTTTGGATAAAACCTTGGCCTTGGTAAGGCTTGGTGTTGGTGGCCCAAGGCCACAGGCTATCTAGCATGGGTGCGCAACATGCACTGAAGTTGAATGGCTTCCTTTCCTAGGAAACTTTCACATGGTCATATTAGCACACCACATAGCTACAATGAGCATGGGGTGTGGTTTTTTGAAGAAATTTAATAACCTGGAGACTATCACAAATTTCCAGTGGATAATGGATTTTGACGCTTCCCTTGGTGTTGTGTGAGGGACTCAATTTATCTTTGTTTCAAAATCTATCATATTTATGTTTCCTCCTTTACGTTACATTTTGAGGCTTATGCTCTTTTTTGGCCTCTTTGCACTTCTCCCAATTTCTGGAGACATTTTTCTATTTTTTCAGTCTCTCAACTACACTTATGCTGTAAGATTTCTCTTATCTATTTCCACTTAGTGTTAATATAAATATTTTTTCTTTCTTTTTATTTAAAAATAAAATAAAACAATTATAAATGACATTTTATAATTGTTATAACATATTTCTATCATAATTGCAGGTAGTATTCCAACGTCATACCTAAATGGAAATAAGCACAATAGCCTAATGACTCTTAAATGATTTATAAGCACTTTAAATATTTAAACATAATTTTAATATTCAACTAAATTGCCTTTACATCTTCCAATCAATTATTGATATTGTACGAGAATAAAAGGACTAGGAGGATGTCCTTTTATAACTAAAAAATAAAGAAAGGAAAAAAAGCAAGAATGACAAAGAGACTTTGAAATTTATCAATGGCAGACATATTGGGCAGTGTAATTCTTCATCTTTGGGACAACATGTGTATGTGTAAGAGGACAAAGAAACAATCTTCTAATTTATTTATAAAATATGTTTAATGAGTAAGCTCTTTGAATATGTTTGTATATCTTTTAACACAAATTTCAAGAATTAGTATTAAAAATATTATTTTAACTTTCCTTTAATATGGGGCAAGGATTTAATCAATAATTGTGTTTTAATAATTGTTATGATATTATATTCTTATTTTTTGAAATTGAATTTATTATTTGTAAAGTTAAATACTAGTATCTATTATGTTTGTACTTAATAAATGAGTAAAAATCAATCATATGGTGACAAATAAAATGATTGATAATACATGTCTTGTTTCAATCTAACTTTTTTTAAGGTGTTTTTGGACAACTCAACAAAGAATTAATTAACTTTTTCAAACTCTCAATTATCTAATGAACAAAGGAGTTGTCTTCACTAGGTTTTGGTAGCAAGAACAATCGTCTTATCAGCAAAAGTGGATCATATTATTTGAACTCCTTCAAAAGATGACAATTACTCAGTCAAACAGGGTTACAAGGGGATCCTTAACAAGGATAACCATTTGCAGTCTCAAAGAGCATATTCATTTTGTTGTCCAAAGTAATATTGTGTTACCAAAGGCAGAGAGTTTTGCATGGCTTGTGCTAAGGAAAAGAGTACTCACAAGTGATTGTCTAGTAAAATTGGGTATAGAAGACCTGTTTAATTGTGTTTTGTGTGGTAAGTGTTTGGAAAATCCTGATCATCTATTTTTGCAATGTTCAGTTGCCCAAAGTTTTTGGTATTTTGTCATTCAAAAGATGAGTTTCAATACTCCATTGCCAAACTCAGTATGGGATCTCTTTTCTTCATGGCCAATGTTATATAAGACTTCATTTTTTGCATGTATTTGGTGTCTAGTTCTAGCTGTTTTCATATGGTCCATTTGGTGGGAACGAAATAAACACATATTTAGAAAAGTTTCAGCACCAGATTGCTCTATCCATGCAACAATTAAAAAATTAGTTGTAGAAGTAGTCAATGCATATGTACAGGATCAGAAGAATGATAGTTCTCAGTTTGCCTCATGGGATCAAAGCATACTTAAGGGTTGGCAAGGTATTATTAGATACCTTTTAATGGGAGTATGAAATTGCCTTCCAAATTGAAGGTGAATAAAAGCCTAATCAAATGGCACCCGTCACCGATAGGTTTTTTCAAGCTTAATTTTGATCCAGTTCATCTAGAGGGAATCTAGGCTCTTCAGGGGTAGGTGTTTGCATTAGAGATTCTTGAGGTAAATTGAAAGTGCAGCCTCGATCAATTCATATTCCTCCAAGGATGAATAATATGGAGTCATTGGCCATTCTTTATGGTTTGCAGTTAGCAAGGCAATTTTGAATCAATAAGATTCACATTGAAGGAGATTCACTTGTAATTATAAACATGTGTAAGGAAAGGCAATGTCATAACTAGCATCTAAGGTATATTTTAGAAAAGGTGTGGGAGTTAATGGATTAGTTTGAACTATTCTAGATTTCACATACATATCGTGAGGGTAACAAGCTTGCAGATTATTTAGCAAATATGGGGTGTCAGAAAATAGAGGTAACAATAATGGAAAATAATTTGATGATCTAAAAGCTTTTCCTGATTTGCAAGATATATTATAGATTGAGAAAGCTTAGAAAATATACTCTAAGATTGGAAAACATGAGTATGATATCAGGCAGCTCCTTTGGTGACTACTTCAGATCAAGCAAGTACTTCATCTCCTCTACGACAGCGGGTGATTCCCAATCTCAATATTTCTCTGTAGTTGAATGATTTGGGAGAAGATTATCAAGAGAATCAGGGAGAAAATGAAATTGAAGAAATGGGAGAATAAGTTGGTTTGGTTTTGTAAATAGGTGCTACATATATAGTATATATGCATAAACATATAATATATACATAGTAGTTTTGGGGAAGTTTTCTCAAATAGTTGGTCTAAACATAGGGTTTTCTTCATCATTTAAATTTTTTGATGAAAAACACAAGGAAGAGAAGTTGCATGAAGAGGAAATTTGTCATGCCTTTTATGGAGAGAAAGTTTTATGCAAACTCATATCGTTTCATTTCATTTCCCTTTTACCAGTGATGTTGGTCCAATTGAAAAGATAAATGAAACTGAAAAATTTGGTAATCCAATGACTGAGGTGGTGAAGGTATGTTTGGTTTGCATTATCATATTCCTGAACAGTGCATTGAATTTTTGAGTGATGAGTTTCTTTGTGCAAAGAAAGAAGAATTTTTTTATAGATTTGACCCAATGATGGAAGAATGTAATAATCAAGAACTTCAGTCAGCAGTAGCATGCCCCGAAGTTGAGTATTGGATTTCATGCTCGAATGAAGTAAATGAAACAGTAACTAATGTTGAATTGCAACCTTCAGTCTGTGATGACCTTGGAAGATCAAAGTAATATTCATAAATCTTTGGTGAAGAATGGATCTTTGGTCGCGGCCAGTGTGTATTTGAGAAATCTTTGCAATCCATCAGTTGGAGATTTGATATGGCAGAAGTTGTAAAATGGCATCTGTTTTCAAGCACATCACATGGCCACAATCCATTGTTCCATAAAGGAACATATATTTTCCCTGCCTGTGAATGGTTTTGCATGAGCAACCTTGGGTTTCCTCTAAGGTAGGGTCTTATGACCATGTATATATTAGGAAATTTTGGTGTGTTCTTGTTTGGCTTGTTTGGTTGTCCTGTTTTATCCTTTCTATATAGAGTATCAGGCTTTTGGTTGTCGGCACATCGGGTGTACACAACATATTGTTCATATGGCGTCGGACCTGATAGGTCCTATCACCTAATAAACCTGATAGGTCCTATCACCTGATAAACCTTTGTGAGGTTGGCAATATTGGCACATCGGGTGTACACAACATTTTGTTCATATGGCGCCGGATCCGATAGGTCCTATCGCCTGATATGCCTTTGTGAGGTCACCAATATGGACATCTAAGCCTACGTCTCTAAGGATTTTTCAATGTTGGCCGATATTATGGGCTTGTGAGGACCCCCTTTGATGAACTCCAAAGGACTAACTAGTATCAGAGGTTGGACTATCAAGTGATCGGGGAATCGGGTTATATTTAAGTTCAGATCCCATAAGATATTATAAGCTAAAACTCCGACTAAGGCGACTTTCCGATAATACAAAGGATGGGGCCCTTTTTATGAAACAAAGACTTTGATGCTAAAAACTATTGTGGATCGGCCGATCGGGTGTCCCATATGCTACGAGACTTAAACTAGGTTGTAAATGTTTACAGTCAATGTTCTTATTCAAGAATATTGTAGATATTCACAGTCAGTGGCAGTATAGATCATATAAAGGGGATTTTATCAATTTTGATTGTAGCAAGTAAACATGAAAGCAATCTTGATTGTCAAGAACCATTGTAAAACTTATTTTGTAACTTTTATTATATATTAATATATATATCGACTTTTAGCCTTTCGCCAGTGCAGTCAATGTTCTTATTCAGAATATTGTCACAGTCATGGCAGTATAGATCATATAAGGGGATTTTATCAATTTTGATTGTAGCAAGTAAACATGAAAGCAATCTTGGTTGTCAAGAACCATTGTAAAACTTATTTTGTAACTTTTATTATATATTAATATATATATCGACTTTTAGCCTTTCGCCAAATTAATATCACTACATGCCTTGATGTCCCTGTTTCAATCTAACTTTTTTGAAAATAGTTTTGAATAAATCAAAAAAAAAATTTTTGACTAAATAACTCACTTTCTTCTCTAAAAAGAGAAAACCACTCAATTTTTGTAATCGAGATTCTCACAATGGAAGACTTGTTTGAAACAGTTGAACATGGTTAATCTTCACACAAAGGTGGCTTTCAACTTTTTCAAATTCAGTTTATGCGTGGTGTGGATAAAATTAGTTAAAAAGGAAGCGGTTCGAATCTGTGCCCATCAATTGTTTCTGGCTCCACTGTACAAATAAAGAACATAATAAAAAGAAAAAATGGTCTGCGTGTCTGACTGTTACTTCGATCTTACATTTGGTATTACTCTTCACCGTCCAGAGGAAAAGCCTTTGCGTGTATGCCGACTTGGATGTGTTGGGCGTTTTCAATCTTGTTTGGGCAAAGCAGTTTGATGGATAGGGGGAACGAATCTTCTGCATCACAATATATAAGTACACGAATTCCATAAACTTGGACTCCATTAACAAGTTTTGAAGCATTTTGCATCAATACAGATTTCAAGTTTGCTCAACAACATACTGCAAGCTGAGATGGAATTGAACTTAGCACTGAGCATTCCACGCAATAGAAATTGCAGCAACAATGGACAGCCTGACCGGAATTCAGTCCAAGGTTTCGATCCAGGCGTTCAATTTAGAGAGACTCGATCCTCTTACTTCCTCGATGTTAATCTTCCAGGTACCTTCATTTTCTTTTTCCTTTCCGATTAATAACTAATGTTTTCCATTTTTTGAGTTGAAGACCTGAAACATACTGTGCTGTTAATGGGGTGAAATTGCAGGGCTGAGGAAAGAGGATATATGGCTCCAAATGGACAACACGCGGGCTCTGCTCATACGTGGGCAAAGATATGTTCAAGACATGGGTATGGTGGGGTGGACATGGCACCTCATTCAGCGTGGGAGCTCAAGAAGAAGGCCGTTCAGAGTACCCAATGATGTTCATGTGGCAGCCGTGAGCGCCAACTTTCACCAGGGTGCTCTGCATGTTGTGATGCCCAAATTCAGGTGGAATAGATTCAGCCCTTACCAGCTCAATTACCGCTCTAATTGTCATCTTCAGCTCCAACTCTATCCGCCCATGGCGCCGCCAATGCTTGAGCCTCCTGCCCATCAGCCTCAAGCTGCAGGGGAAACAGGGGATTTTTCATGTGAGGAGATCGTGTGCGAGGGTGCTGCTGATGAAGAAGAAAAAGAAGAAAAATCGCTGGAAATACTTTTGGAGGTGGAAAGCATAGAAGAAATTGAAGAAACTTCCACAGTGGAAATGCAAGAACGTTCATCAGAAGAGCCCCAGAGAATACTAGTAGAGGATATAACAGAGGAGAAGGTGGAGACTTTGGGCGTTTCTCCATGCGAGGGTCACAAATTCGAATCGCCTGGTTCAGATTCGAAAGCGGAAGCGGTAAAAGACATTGCAGCCGACGAAATAACGAATGCTTCTGGTTGTGAGACGAGCACCGTATCTACAGACGTGGATGAGAGGAAAGGAACAACACCAGGTGAAGAAGGGGGCAAAGAATGTGATATTGAAAATGCGAAGGCAGAGATAACGATGGATTCTGCTGCTGACGGTGGAAAGGTGGAAAGCGAAAAGGTAGAGGATTCCCAGTCACAGCCAGTATTGCGAAAGGGCGGGCTGTCTTATCTTTTCTCGTCGATTGCAGAGATAGCCGCTCGCAAGTTCAGACGCTGATAACTCTTCAATAAAACAGAGCCCATTAACACCTACCTGTACATCCCCCGTGGATTATTTGTTTTTTTATTCTTTCCCGCTTATTGAGAGCGTGATGTATTTCATGTACTTTTTTTGTTTTTTTTAACGAGTTTATTTGCCTAGTTTAGGCTCATGCTTCTATACCAAGGGGTTGTAAGAATATCTGAGATTTTTATAAACTTTCTCAATTGAAAAAGAGAGTTTACAAATATATGTATTAGTTAAAAAGGAGAGTTTACAAATATATCTATTAATATATTATTTTGTGTATAATGGTAAATATTGTATATTTATATATTTTTTTGCATTTATTCAAGTGGCTTAAATTTATAAATATATGTGTAAGGTACATATTCATTATAAGATGATTAGAGTGCATATTAGAGAGCTCATAATGAACTTTAGAGATTTTGCAGTGTATTTACATTGTGTTGTATAACATATTTGATAGGAAATTTGAGTTACTTTAAGCAATTCTTTTTCCTTATCTTATGGATGCATTATTGATTAAAGTGTCCTAAATGCTATAATTAGTGTATAAATGGTATGTTTTTGCATGAATTTGGTTCGTAATCTTTTCATTTCCTAATATCATTACATGTCACTATTTTCATATATCTAGCCCTAATTTCTAGATCTCTCATTTGTAATTCTCTAGATCATATTTGTAGGTGTGAACTTTGCTTATATCACTTCCACAATCACTAATCTAAACCCTTAGCTTTTAAGATTCAAATTCAAAATAAATCTTGCTAGCTTCCTCCCATCAATCATTGCAAGTTGACCTAACACATGCTTGTATTGCTTTGTGTGCTTGGTTGTTATATTTAAGAACATTCAATCACTCATTCGGATATCACCTAGGAATTATGCAAGGACCTATTATAAGGAACTTATTGTGAGCATCATAGAAAATTATTAGAGCATCACATATGCATATTATCCTATGTCTATTAAATATTTCTAGGTTGTTGTCTTCAAACCTTTTTCTCAAAGCCATAAAGTTGATCTATTGTGAGTTTGAATGAGGATAACTTAACCCTTACCATCTAATAGATTCTCCAAATATGTCTAAATATTGATTGTCTATACACATGTGACTCTAGATACCATAAATCAAGGTGATCATGTTCTAGTCTAGAAATTATCCTAGACCAAATTTGAGACTTGTAATTTTGGATTCATACATCGAGTTTAGGTTTGCACATGCAAATATCACTTTCATAAGTTAGTGGAAATGAACTCAAATAGTGCATAGTCAAATTAGCAATCAGTGAGAAACTACAAAAAAAAACCTTGCCAATGGCTTTCTAACGTTTGGATATAGATATTGCACCAAAATCAAAGCTAAGGAGTAAGTGCATGGAGATGGAGGTTAAAAAATGGCCAAAACTCATTTTAATAGGTAATATAGTTGAGTTATGAAAAATATGATCGTGCTACTAAAAAATAAATATATCATGACTCAGTGACACCCAAACCACAACATGCTTGAGTTATTTACAAAATTGTTTTGAGGGTCATAATGCATCATGTGATAATTAGGATATGAAAATATAATGCAATTGTGTGATCATGTGATCATATTTTTAAAATTTAAATTTTGTAAGTGGTAAATTAGGCTTATAAACAACTTAGATTTCCAAGTCGAAGGATTAGGCCTATTGAATTGCTAGCAAAATCTATGTTTAAAAAGAGATAGAAATGTTGAGCTCTACTACAAAACACTATGTATTTCATTACAAGATTCTATATAAAAAAGGTTACTACAATGTTGAACTAATTATTACCTTTTTAACCATATTTATCCCCTATTATCTAAATAGAATAAGGTTTTAATATTTATCGATTGTTATGAATGCAGTCATATGCCAAAAAGATGTGCATTTTACTTTTAACATATCTTTTAACTCATTCATTCAAATTTGATATTTTTTATACTATCACCTCCTATACTTCATTCTATACACATTTTATTTTATTTTTCAATCTATTTTTAAATTAGGGAGAACAAACTCAATAGTATGTTTTTCATGAGTGTCTAAATTGATAATTAATTTTTTAATAAATTCATTTAAAAATTATGAAAAATACATCTCATCTACTAAAGGATCTTAACTAACTTTCCACCACAAAGTTTTTAAAAATACTAGAAATGAAACTAAGTGGAATTAGGATTACCTCAATGTTCTCTCATTATTTATTTTATGTAAACTTCGCTACTTAAAAAAATCACTTCAGAAACTAGATTTTAAACATGTTACAGCTCTTGTTCTTAAATTACCATTTTTTTCTAAATGTAGGCATCTTGACTCATTGATCAAAATTAATGTTTTATTGTTGTTAGAAAAAAATGGTCACTTATAACCCCCCTTTTTTACTTCCATCTTTGTGCACTTACCTAAGTATCCACACATTTGATTCATTTAATTTCTACAAGTATTTAACCAATTAATTTAGCATTTATTTTAATTTTTAATCTTGACTTTTAAATCTAGGTTAATATTTATTGATTGATAAAATTTATATAATTATCCTAGATTAATTATGTGAGGTGAATTTCCCTTATGAATAAAATGGTGAACTTGACTTTCCTACACTCCCTAGGATTTTCTTCGTAGGATTTCTTCCTTCTTCATTAGGGTTTTTTAGATTTGATTTTTTGACTACATTAATTTTAATTTTAATATTATAATAACTATGGTTTGGATCCACCAAGTTATTTTGCATAATTGATTTATCTCTATTAAGGTTTAAGGTTTGATCATTTATTACATAATATCTCTTTGATCCCTACCCATCAACCCTTGTTTGTGCATTATTGTTATCCGTTTTATCATGGTCTCTTCTTGTCCCATATTTTTGACCTTTACCCATGCTTATATTACATAATTTGGTACATGTTTTAATAGTTTTAAACACTGTCCCACTATACATGATACAAATGCATGTTCTTTTAATATCATTTAGATAGGTTTGTTTTTCATGGATTTATTTCATTGTCTGTTTATTTTCCTTCATTGAATTAGGTATTTTTTTCCATTCCCTTTTGGATACTCTCGCTTCACTTATCCATGTGCCTTATGTTGCTTCTATTTCTCCTATGGATAATGCTAGTGATGTGCTTGAGCATAGTGACATTACATCTTAAAAAATTTCTTTAAAATATTTTGACTCATTTAATACATCTTTAGTGATAGATAATTATGATGTCGACTTCCCTTCTAACAAGAATACTTCCTTAGTTTCACTTAACAACGTTATATCTAATTATGCTACATTATTTCTACATGTCATGGTACTATTTTTCAAATAGCTTATACATCTCCATGATTTACATTAAAGTACTAGAAGCCATAATTTTCTAAGAACATACAAAATTTTCATATAGACTTAACTACCTCATCCATTCATCACAAAATTGATATATATCCAAAATATTGGCTAAATAATATGATTTACTTAATCAATTTATGAATAATCTAGCCAAAATATCTCCTTGAGATTTAATGCATTCATCTAAGATATATATAAATGGTTTATGACAAGATTTAGCTAAAATCACTATTCCATGTAATGTACCTCAATTAACATTCCCAAGACTATTTATAAAGGTAAATATAATATTTCATTTCCACATCATAAGTTACCTCCTCTCATATCATTCAAGAACATTAATTGTTTCCATCATAATTAAATACAAAAATATTTAAATTAAATGAATTCTAGTTGATAATGTACCTAGTTTGAGTACTTGTAGTAGGAAAGTCTTAGATTCAATAAATTTTCTAAAATAATTATGTTTTTGATAAGATAAGAAAAATTTACAAGGTGTTGTGCCCTTAACACAGAGAGCCTAGAGGGCCAAAGAAAGCTAGTTCAAAGTAAATGAACTAGAAGAGAAACAAACAGAGACAGCTGACCAACAGCTATAGAACAAAAGAACAAGGATTAGACAACCCCATAACCAAAGGGGACCAATCTAATTCCCTGAACTCGAGGCCGCGAAGAGGCAATTGATTTGGGGAGTCCCTTCTTCTCCCTCAGCACAACTGACTAGGAAGGCTCAAAATCAAAACCACCGAGTGAGGCGAGGGGAGTGGATGCACAACAACCACCCTAGGCGAGGAGTCACCATGCAGCAAGGGAGCTGAAAGTGAAGAAGAGGAGACATGAGCGATCAAAGGACCAGTAGAGTCATTCAACGAGAGACAGGCGGGTTTCAATGACACAATAACAACAGAAGGATCCGCAGAATGGTTGGCCGAAAGAGGAGCCAATAAAGGCTTCGATTCCAAGGGAGCAGCCAAGGGAGGGTTTCCCTCCTTAGAGGAATCATCTAGAGAGGGAGAACCAACTGTGAGATGGTCCAAGAGAGCATTCTTCCACCAAGTACCAGTGCCCTTGCATCGAGCAAGAGGGCAGCCAGAGGCCAGGCGACCAATAGAGAAGCATCTCCTGCACCAAAAATGGAGCCCCTCTAATGTAATGCTAGAGGAAGAAACCACTTTCACTTAAATACAATTTACAAAAACAGGGATTCCATCCCTTATGTTCCTTCAATTTTACAAGAGAACTTCTTCATACAATGATTTCACAAAAGAAAATTTAGAGATTTCCAATTACTCTGCCCCAAACATGGCCACAATTGTCTTTTCACCATTTTTTAACTTTAAATTAAACAAAAAAAACAACCATAATAATTTTCCCTTTCATCTTATTACCAATCCTTCAATGACCCCTTACATTCCTAGTAGCACTCCTTAGACATACTGTCAGAAATAACTTTTAGTGCAAACCTCCATTCAAGACTGTGATGGATTTTAGGATACCCCCTTAAGGGGTTCTAAAACATAGCAAAAGATCATCATAGGTTGTTTTAGAAAATAGGTCTCAAACCTGACTATTACCGTTCCAAATTAGGTCTGATTAGGCTTTAATTGCACAAGGGTTTATTAATTCTGATATCTCCAAACTCGAGTTCATTAAATCAACACTCCAAAAAATATTTATTAGTCCTGTACATGCTAAATAATCCGTCAAAAGTCCTTTTTAATAGGTTCTTTGTCAAACCCTAGGCTATAACCCACTTGGCTGCCCTGTTTTTCTGACTGTGCACAGAATTACAATCAGAGACTTTCATTTTCCACACATTAAACTTAAATATCTAGTCTAAAACTTCCAAAATATAAAAAAAAGGCTACCAATATTATTTCCACCAGATATTAGCAGATTTGAATGGATAAAATGGAAGAACCTCAAATTACAATATCTTTGTTTACCCTAACAGGGGTTTTTACCAGTCTACAACAAATTCTCAATATCTTGCACAAATATAAACCAAATTGCATGAAACAAATTACAAAAGGACGGTGATTGATTCTAATACCTCTTACAAACAATTAGACACCATTTCTTGCCCATACAGGGTCATACACAACAAGAACACGGTGATTTTCTGTGAAATAATGCAAGAAACAGTAACTTTCATTGATCAAAATCTTATTCACAACCACCCACAAGCTACAAAATGCATACACATTTTCCTTTTTAGAGGCATCTTACACATGACTCATCACATTCCAACTGATTTCTAACTACTTCCCATCGTTTAGGCCCACTTGAACTTTCACCTTCCCAATGTTGCTTTTTGCAACTTTTCAATTTTGCATCTTTATATGACAACTTTTACATTTTTTAACAAAATTTGACACAAAACATTAAATATTGACCTCTAAATGTTCATATAAAAATGACCTCTAAGACCTTATTACAAGGTTGAGACACCAAAATTGAAACAAATTTCAGAATTTCCACATGGAGGCATAATTGTGTCATGATGCTCCTGCATCACCCTCATAGTGAAGAAGTTGCTTCCAAGTTCTGTCCTTAACCATCAAAACCACATCACCATGGAGAGGTTTGGAGATGTCCAAATAAATTAAAATACGAGCCACCGTAGTATGCCCTAGATCCTGAGATGTAGAATCCACCTTCAAAAAGCTACCAACAATGTTTCCAATAGCTTCAAAGCAAGAATCCTCCCAAAACTAGAGTGGGAGATTCGACAGTCAAACCCAAACAGGTCTAATATTCAAAGGCTCCGTAAGAGGATTGAAAGAGTGAGACCAAGGCCGAATGACCAGTGAATGAAGACCCCACATTTACACACCCTGTCTAGCAGTTTGTCACGATCCTATAGGGAAGAAAAAGTTGCAAAGAAAAAAACCTCTAGCACTGGGGTAGAGGTCAATCGGTCCTGAAAGAATAGGCTTCTAGGAACCAGAAACCCATTCATGGAGATCAGGAAGGGAGGGACACAAGCCATTAAACCTATAGACCACACCATGACGCTCATATAAGTCCTCATTCTCAACAATCTCAGGCCCATAGACCATAATAGGGGAGGTCCGACCACAAGGCAAAGGATGAACCCTAGCCGGGGCCTGGGCACGAGCAACAACAAAGAAGGATTTTTGACTGCCATCAGGAGCAATAGGAGGAGGGCCCCTAGACACACCCTGCACAACACCCACAAATGAAGTAATAAGAGGAGAGGGAGGACACAGATCCTCACAAACCACTGGAATCTTGTCCAAAGGAACGCCACACCCATCCCACCTCTGGCCCAAAACCTGCAAAATATCAAGAGGATCAGAGGGAGCCCCGACGCCTAAGGAAGAAAGATCCCCACAGATCACCCGACAACCCTCTCCCAAGCCATGTGACTTTGAGCCATTCAAAACCAGACTCCCACCCAACACTCCAACAAACTTCTTCAACTGTGTCATTTTCCAATACACGGAGTCATCCCACAATAATGGGTTACACTTTTGGCCAAACTTGACATTGAAATCAACATTTTAAGAGAAAACTTCACTGGACACTTATAGTAGGTAAACTATTAGGAATTTGAAAATGATGTAAACTAGTAATTTGTGAGATTTTGACTGTAGATTTTAAATGTATTTTATTTTTAAAATTGAAATTAAATTGTAATTTTTTGTGTCTCATTTGAAAACTAGTTTTTAATAGTAAACAACTTTTAAAAGTTGTGTGTACTTCGGCTCGATAATGTTTTTCTACAAAGGATAAAATTCTAATTCTTTTGAATTTAGGTTGGTAACACAAGTATCTAGAGCTTTCATTTTGTTTCATAGAATTTTGTTGAATATTTTTCTTTTAATTAAGTTTTGAAGTCAAAACATTTATAATTTAGACATAGGTGCACTTCGGCTCGCATAACTTTTTTGGTATGTATTGAAATTCAATTTTTCTTTTTTTGTTAGAATGAGGACATCAATACCTAGTGGATATATATTTTCAAATTTTTTTCCTCAAATTTACTATTTTTCCACAATGATTTTTCATCGAACTTAGCGTTCGGTGAAAAACCTATGTACAGATAAAACTAAAAATAAAATATAAAATAAAAACAAAATATATTAAATTTATAGTTGTTGGAAAGAACATTTCGATCACTACAATCATCCAACTTGGTTTATCAAGTTGACTCCATTTGCACCTCCTTCCCAAGCTTCGATAGTAAAAAAAATGCATAAATTTTGAAATGGTGGAGGGGAAGGTGAAAAAAGGGGGTTCATTAGAACCCCCCTTCTAATGAAGGGGGTTCGAATGAACCCCCTTATATGGTGCAAAATGGGGTTCATTAGAAGGGAGGGCGGTTCATTAGAAGGGGGGTGGTTCATTCGAACCCCCTTCATTAGAAGGGGTAAACCATTTTAATTTTTTTGATGAGAATTTCTATTTTTTCTTCGTTCGAAAAATTGTAACCCACTATTGTGGGTTTACCCCCGGATAGACACCTTTGACAAGTTCTAAAATCATTGTGTTATTACAAAGTGATAATTTTAATTTTAAGTCTCATGATTTCATCACTATTCCCATTACTCTCCTACTTACACTTATATTTTATTTCACCTCATGATTTTTTTATTTTATAAAATTATTTTAGGATATCTTTTGACGCATGCTATGTTTTGTACCTTATGCTCTTCATTGAATTGAAAAGTTTATTCATAATAATGAATGATATATAGTCATTGCTGATTACAAATTATAGCATTATTTTTAAGTAGTGGATAAATAAGAATATTCTAGTTCCTCCTAATTGATTAATCACACCCACATCATTGTTAGGAAACTATTATCTAAGTTCATCTACTCATTTTAATCTTGAGGATGATTCGGGTTTATTGACTTTATTGCTTCATATGATATGAAACATATAGTGTGACAAATATTATAATGCTCCTCCTTTGTACATGCACCTCAAGTCCACCTCCTTCTCTTTATGGAGATACCACTAAAAATGAAGATGCTAAATTATTCATGGATATAGAGATAGTGCTAAATCTTGTAGTTATTTGTCTTCTTCTCAAATAGCTAAGAAATATGGCAAAGAATTTTATATTCTACAAAAGTTTGAATATAATGGAAGAAGATTACGTATAAAGGGGCAAAGCATCTTAGAACCTATTTAACCATTAAGAAAAGCATGATACATTGGTTTGGGTTATCCTTAATACTAAGGATAAGAATACATTTAAGGTACACAGAAAATAATCTTCCAATCCACTTGTGTATTTAATCGTGGCATACATTTACAGATATTACATTCTCAATTAATTTGTATAGACTTACTAGATTCTATTTCTTTCTTAGATGTATTTACTAATGATGAGGTTTTGGTTAAATTTTTGGATGTTTACAAGGATTTGTTTAAGTATCATTATGATCAAGATTTCCATGGAATCTTGATGTTTGTTCTTATTTACCCAAAAAAATCTCTTTAATTAGATGATTCTCTAAATTTTCTAATAAATTACCTACTAAAGTATATAGACTACTAAAGTATATAGAAATGAGGGATCCCACAATAATGTATTCTATTTTTTTGTTTCAAATTGGACACTCAAAATCAATATTTTGTAACATTTGTTTATTTGTGGCTCGATTATAAAGAACAAACAATCAATATTTCAAATATGATGCAAACTAATAAATTGTGGTATTTTATATGTAGACTAATGTTTTTATTTAAAATAGAAAATTAAAGAATTATTTAGATATCATTTATTTTTATCTTTTCTATTATTTTTTATTTAGTGACCTTATTTCATATTGTATAAATTTCACTACGAATAAAATTTCAATGATTTCTTAGAATTAAAGAATTTGTTGTATTTATATGTAGATTCAAGTTATAATTTTTAAATAAAAATTAAATAATTATTTATATCATTTTTATTTTTTATTTTTCTGTTATTTTTTATTAAGCGATCGTATTCCATATTGTATAGATTTCACTAAAAATAATTGTTTTTACTGATTTCTTGAAATTAGATCATTAACTCTAGTGTCTAGTTTATAGATTTTCTTAGTAATTTTTTTATTATATTTTATTTATTATTAAATTTTGAGTTAGTAATAATAAACATTTTAGACATATATTATTTCATAATGCACTTCTCTTAGTATATATCATTAAAAAAAAAAATTACAACATTTTTGTGTAGTGTAGCATATGTTTAAAATATTTTTGTAGCAATATTTTTTATTTTCCCTAGTGTCTTGAATATAGGCCATTATTTTTTGTAATGAACCTACACTAATTATAAAATTAAAGAATACATAATATTAAAAAAAATATAGTACATTTTATAGTTTTAGAAAGATAATACTAAGGGCTACATACTTACAAAATGACATTTCTAATTGACTTCATTTGTTCCCTTTGATAGCATTTTGATAGGTGTGGAGGATACTCCATTAGAGGTGTTCTATAGAAAGAGATTTTACATAAGGGGATTTTACCTAACCCCTTTAAAAAATATCCTTAGACAAAAATCCTTTAAGCTTATATCATTATTTTTCTTAAAAATATGCGATTTTAGAAAACATAAAAAATGCTCCATAAGTAGTACACACTATTGTGGAATTATCCAACTAATGTATTTATTCATGATACCTTTGATGTTGATTAAATAAATTTACTAAAAAAACTAATTAAAAAATGGTGAATATTTATATAATTTTGAAAGGTATAACATGTTTACCTTTTTATAAGATTAATAATAAGGCAAGCAATTAATTCTACCTCAATTAGTCATTTAGAGGAAGATTCATAGGAGATAAGACTTTATATGGTTATTTAAATGTGTTTCTTATTGTACTCCTTTTATCAAGATGATTCAAGTAATGAATATTTTTTAATGTTAATCATTTATCTCATTCATTATTTATCAATGTTTTTCACTTACAACTCTTAATTTCTTGGGACTCCAAAGACAACTTATTAGGTTTTTATCTAAAATATGATTTGAATTTTTTAGAAGTTAAATAATAAATTATATATTATGTAGCATATTATAGAGGATACAATCACACACCCTACACTTTTAGTCCACCTTTCAAAATTTTGTGTGGATGTTATAAATACAATAGTTTAACACTTAATAAATGACTCTTTTGACACACCAAATGACCCTAGTCCTAAACCATCACTCTATTATGCTAAATCCATTGAATTGAAAATAGGGTTTGGTTCAATTATCTGTCTTTACCTCCCTATACTAGACCTCACTAGTGGTTCCACATGGTGGAAATAATCACTTCTATGATATATTCCCTTTGTTTTAAATTTTAAATCTTTCACTTTCTTAGATTGTCTTTCTAGGAATATGACTATTTCCCATCAACTTGTGTGTCATTGGTCTTGATTTTGTGACTAGGACATATTTTTAGGATATCATCCTAGGTCAATTTGATTATCAAAAGATGACAACTTGCACCTAGATCTATAACATCACCTATAATATTAGTCTTAGAGTAAACTTAGTTTGCTTGGCCTCTATTCCATCAACATCAACATTCTTTATTTTGCAGGTATTTGAAATTCTTATTACATTGGCCGCATATTATGACTTTTGTAAATAATGTCAACATTCTTCCCTTTAACTATAGTAGACACCAAAGGTGTTCATCAACACCACTAGTTTTCTAATATGCAAATGTAAACATAGAAAAACATGTTCTACATATCTCAAAGGTGATATTTAGTAGTGGAAGAATTATACGAGAACAAAGTGTCCAAAGATGAAAAAGTGAACACAAACTAATCCCAAACCTTTAAAATATTAGAATTCATGATTTGTTATATACTCTTAATCATTTTAATCTAATACCAAATTCTATTTTTCTATTACAATTTCTCAGCAAATCAAAATCAACAATCAATAGTACATCATAAATGAATAAACTCTCTTTCCCTCTTAACATTTTTTTTTTCGGACATTGAATATCGAAATCTATATCTACATATATTTGTCTCAACTCTTTTAAAAATCCAAGATTTAGTTCACTTAAAAATTTATCTTTTTTTTTTGATAAATAAGAGGTCAAAGCTGAGAAGATTGTATTAAAATTAAAAGTATAAGAGTTTACAAGACTTGAAGCCTCAACAGAAGATAAAACAAAAAAAATCATGACTTAAACTTCTCCTGCTCTTAGTAACTCCACAAATGAGAATTCTTCAAGCCTCAAATTCATTGGAAGTGTGACCAAACTATCTTCAACCTACAAAATTAGCTAAGCAAGCATGGATCCTGTAAAGAAGAAGAGGAGGAACAACACAGGTATAGTTAATGTTGAATCACAGCAGGTGACCTGCTCTTGTGATGATGGTGCATCCACCTCATCCTCTGCCTTGCCTTTGTCAATTGAAGCCATCATGCATCAGAGAAAGCATCACGATGCTGGGAATAATCAAGTAACATTGTATATAGGAACCATGGACCATTTGAATCTGCAAGATGGTAGCAGGGAAGGCATTTTTAAAGCATCCATGACAAGAAATAAAGTTATTCCTCAATACACTTCTGCCTTTCCTTCAATGCAAATAGTTTCTCAGCACATGTACAGGGAAGATGAACCCCATAGTGTGATTCAAGCAGATCATGGAACTGACTGTCTTTCTACAACAACCTTCCAGCACCAACTGACTATTTCTATGGCAACCTTCCAACACTCTCTAACTATCTTTCTGCGACATCCTTCCAGCACATTTTGACTGTCTTTCCGTTGCATCCTTTCAGCACTCCTTGACAACAAACTACATGTAAAACAAGTACTAAAATATTCTATAGAAGATTACTATAAAACAAGTATTAAAGAGTAGTAAGATATTGATGCATCAGTCCATCCAATAGTAAAATACTTTTTGAAGAAAACTAGAACGTGGTCTCCATTATAAAGCTAGATGAGGGCACCACGTGAGCAATACATTTTTTCATTGAAATAATACATACAGAGTGAAACCAATTCTGCAATGTGGACCTCTTTGCAAATGGTGTTTGTAGAAGCCATTGTTTCCTTCGTTGCCTTCTTACTTGACTCTCCACTCTTAGAATCATAAATGTCACTCTCCTCTTCCACTTAGATGTCCTTAAAAGCCTTATCCACATAAAGCCTTGCTCCTCATGGAGTTATCTGTTTAAGTGTCGTCCCATCAGCTCCCATATTTTCCAATGTATCTGCCATTGTATTGCCTTCTCTATAAATATGGTTAATCGTTACATTTTCAAACTTATCCATCAAGTTTATTGCTGAATCTAGTAAAGATTGTAATTTCCAGCTCAACACTTTCTTAGCTCTTATTGCATTTACCACAATAGCCGAATCCCCTTCAATTTCTACCTTTGCCAAGTTCAATTCTATGCAAAGGGATAGCCCTAATACTAGTGCCTTAAATTCTACCATGTTGTTTGTATCAATCTCCAATGGTTTTGAATATCTTGCAATAGTTTTTCCCTGCCAAGAGTGAATCACACCACCTGCTCCTGATGGACCTGGATTCCCTCTGGACGCTCCATCAAAATTCAGTTTGAACCATCCAATATTTGGAGGTCTCCATTTACAATTTGCTTTGTTTTGTTTGCTGACTTGACACCCTTTCCCAATAACTTGAGGAGTTTTTAGACCAAACCAGTTCTTGAACATACTGCCATCCCAGCCTATATAAGATTTTTTTTTTTTGCTTTGGGCATGAATTCTTGAGTTCATTGTTTCCACAATGACAGCTTCAATCTTAATCATAAGCATTTCTATCTCCATGGATTTCCCTTGGAATACTCTCCTATTTCTCTCCTTCCATAGTTCCCATATCAAAATTGAAGGAGAAATAATCCAAAAATTTCCACACAAGCTGTCCCTAAAAAGAATTGGCCAAGATTTGAATAGTGTGAATATATCATTTGGCAATGCTGATATCCAACCAAGTTTAGCACAAAGCCACTGCCGACATTCAAGGGAAAAGGGGCATGTTAGAAGCCAATGGTTGACATTCTCCTCACTATTGTAACATAGTGAGCATCTTGAAGGGCCTTGATATCCAATTCTTTTAAACCAATCTGCTGTCAAAATTCTGACTTGCAAAGCCACCCATGTGAAGATGCCAACCTTTGGCATGCACACTTTATTCCAGCATAATTGAATAGGTAATTGGGTTTTAGTTCTTTCTTGCTGCCCAAATGCTATTTTATAGCCATCCCTCACATTATACCAGCCTAATTTTGATCCATTCCAGATAATCTCGTCCCCTCCCTGCTTAAAAAAAATAAATCTATCATTTAATACTTGTCTAAGGTTATTAATCTCCACCAATGGAATGTCAAGGTCTTCAAATTGTTTCCACTCCCATTTGCAAGCTTGGTTATTGTCTGATAAAATAATGTAGTCACTTACATGAATACCCCATTTTTCTGAACAAATTTGGCTAATTTTGTCCGTGTCCATCAAATTACTAATAATAGGGTAACCTCCCCATGAGTCATTCCAAAATAGTGCTTTCTTCCCATCCTTTACATTCCATGATATATGATTAAGAATAATATCACTAGATTTAGCAATAAAGTTCCAAATACGGGACCCCCTAGGAAAATTTGTGACTCTTAATGCCTCTTCACTATTTAAGTTAGTGAGGTATTTGCTTCTAATGATCCTAACCCATTTGAGGTGTTGTTCCTTGTGTATTTTCCAAAATAGCTTAGCCCCAAGAGCCTTATTCTGCCATAACTGATTTTTGATACCCGTGCCTCCATTCTCAATTGGGTTGCAGACCTTATCCCATGCAATCAGAGCAAACTTCTTTTTTGTGTCTGTGCCTTGCCAAAATAATTTTCTCAACTTCTTCATCAGGGCCATGTACACTCCACTTGGCATTGAAATGCAGGACATTAGATAAATGGGAATGGCTGATAGAGTTGCTTTCAACATTATAATTCTCCCTGCCCATGATAACCACTTTGATTTCCATGACTCCATTCTCCTATCAATCTTTTCCCCGATTGGTTTCTAGGCTGAGGAAGATCTCAAGGATTTATCTACTGGAATCCCTAAGTAAGTGCATGGAAGTCTACCTTCCTTAAAACCTAATAAACTTAGTATTTGATTTTGGACTCTTGTTTTGACATGAAAAAAGAAAATCTGTGACTTCTCTTTATTGACTACTTGTCCCGAGGCCTTAGCATATATTGATAGCAGCCTTTTCATCTGTAAGGCCTCTTCTCTACAACCTTTCCCAAAGAGAATTGTATCATCTGCAAACTGCTGATGTGTGATTGGCTGAACCAAAGATGTCACCTCCACTCCTCTAATAGAACTAGATCTTTGAAGGCTGCATAACTTCCTACCAAGAGCTTCAGCCATGATGATGAAAAGGAAGGGATAAAGTGGGTCTCCTTGCCTGATACCTCTTGAACTTTCAAAAAAACCACATGGATTCCCATTGATCAGGATGGAGAATTTTGGGGTAGAAATGCAGTAAAATAACAAGTTTATCCATGATTTGCAAAACCCAAACCCTTCCATGCATTTGGATAAAAATCTCCATTCTACTTTATCTTTTAAATCTCTGTAAAAACAAAGTTTATTTCCTTCCACCTACAATGGAGGACTTCAAAACTTTTGCAGTGAATGGAGATAAACTCTGGTTTCCTTAGGATTTTCCTTTCTAATAGCTTTTAGCGCTCTTTTCTATTAACATAATAAAATCGTTAATGATTTTCTTTTTTTAGAAAACACAGAATCTTCAGATACCTTGTCATTTATTTCTTACCAGGTGCCGGCTTAAAGCCGCATTACTTCCATCCCAAGTATTCACGTTAACCGTCCGCGCAAAACCAAAGAGAAGGAAAAACTGATAAAAAAATATTTTCCCATATGTAGAAATTTGTCTGTCAACTAGAGCTTTCGAATATCCATTCAATTGCACAAAGTTTGCTTTGCTTGCTCGCACAGATGGACGGAAAGTATTATCTTCAATTCAACACAAGCACATAATCTCTGCAATATAAAAATATATGCCATGCAAGGTTAATACATCGCAATTGGTAAACAAATCTCATAGTATTATCGTTCTTCAAAATTTTCAGTAAGGCAACCAGTTTTCTAGACAGCCGCCATAAAAATCAAAGCTCTTGTTGAAACAATGGAGTTGAACTTGGCATCTAGTGTTACGCACAACCTCACTTCTGCACAGGAGAGCTGTGGACAGTTACTTGAAGGATTCGCTCCTCGCGTGCAATTGAGAGAGACTCGCTCAGCATACTTCGTCAATGTTAATCTTTCAGGTACAAATCTCTGCTATATTTTTACAGAAACTTTTTTTTTTCATTGTGAGTTGCATCAAAAGAATTCTATTTACAATTGGTACAAACATTCATATTCTGTCTGTGTATAAAGGAAGAATTCGGGGTCTTTCTGTTGTGCTCTGTTTATAAAGGATGAGTTCTGTTTATGATGGGTTTAGCTTTTCTGTTATAATTGTTTTTCCCTGTTTACAAGAAGTTATAACATTTTTGGTCTGCTCTGTTTCTACAGGGTGACTTCTGTTTATGATGTGTTTACATTTTCTATTCTGCTCTGTTTCTAGAATTCTGTTTATATAGGGTCTTAACTTTTCTATAATGCTATGTTCATGAAGGTTTCAGAAAAGAAGATATACGGCTGGAGATGGATAATACAAGGACTCTGATAATACGGGGGCAGAGATATCTACAAGGAATGGGGAAGGTGGAATGGACATGGCACCTGATGGAGAGTGGCGGTCGAAGCTTCAGAAAGCCTTTCAGAGTTCCTCAAAATGTTAATGTGGGAGCCATGACTGGTAATTTCCATCAAGGAGTACTGCATGTCCTCATGCCCAAGTTCAGGTGGACCAGCAGATTCACTCCCTACCATATTAATCGCTCTAATTCACAGGATGATGAGGCCTTGGAGGAAGCAGTGCAGGATGAAACCAAAGAAAATGCTGGTGGGGGCCATGGCGCTGAAAAACAGGATGATATTGTGGGGACTCGAAGCAATGAAGAAAAGGACACACATGATCAGAAGCCCCCTGAAATTAGCACAGTGGAAGAACAGTCCCATCCTGATGATACCCATGTGCAGCAGGAAGGGATTAATGAGGCGGTTGCTGCTGCTTCAACTTCTTATGACAATACAAAAGAGCCACTGCAGCAACATCGGCCCATAACAGCCCCTGATCTTCATCATGAGGAGCCATCATCATGTTTGGGTTCAAAAGGTGAGGAAGTGGCAGAAAAAGAGAAAAAAGAGGCTGCTTCAACTTCTTATGACAAGACAGAAGAGCCACTGCAGCAACATCAGCCTGCAACAGCCCCTGATGTTCATCATGAGAAGCCATCATCATGTTTGGGTTCAAAAGGTGAGGAAGTGGCAGAAAAAGAGAAAAAAGAGGCTGCTTCAACTTCTTATGACAACACAGAAGAGCCACTGCAGCAACATCAGCCTGCAACAGCCCCTGATGTTCATCATGAGAAGCCATCATGATGTTTGGGTTCAAAAGGTGAGGAAGTGGCAGAAAAAGAGAACAAAACTGTTGCAGAGGACATGGGCCTTCTGACAGACCATAAAGAGAAAGATGATCAACAGTCTCAACAGAAGGATGCCTTAGAAGTTCCAGCAGAAGAAGTGATTGCTCACCAGGAAGCAGCATGCCCAGTAAATTCAGAAGCAGAGGAAGATACTGATCATGGTAATCAAGAGCCAGAACCAGAGATTTATTCTAATGGAATTGAGGAGTACAGTGGCATTCTTTCTGAGTGGAATTATGGGGAGACATTCTGGTCAAGGAGAAAGATAGTGGTAGCTGTGTTGGTGTCCTCTGTTGCTGCCATTGCAGCTTTCAAATTGATGCGCCGATAAGCTTCAGCCTCACCCTTAATCGAACTTTCCAAAGTGGCAAAGGAATTGATTAAGAATGGCTGAGTATATTCTGTGAATAATGAAGAGGACTATGCCTCACATAATAACCCCAAAATGAAAGAAAGGGGGAAAAGCATTGTCCACCTTCGACAAGCCGCAAGGCAATTTATTCTTTTGTATATATTAAAATAGGTAGCATACAATGTAATGTATGAATAAATTCTCATTTGTTTTTTCCTATTTAATGAAATGGTCCCCTCTCCTGTAAGGTTACGTATAATTCTCTGCTCTAAAATTCTAACATCAATAAAATATATATAAATATTTAATGCAGAGTGAAAGGTGGTATTGTTCAATTGTAGAGATTTAACAAATTTATTAAGAAAATTTAATCACAATATATATTATCTAGTTTAAAGTTAAACGTCGATTTTGATCAATAATAAAAATACATAAATTTATTATTTTTTGATGTGGATGAGATGTAAAATTTAAACATTGAATTATAATGTTTAAGTAGAGTACATTTTACAAGCACATGTCCCAATATACTATGAATAGGATGTTAATTTTCAACTAATAAAATATCAGCTCGTTTAACTAATTAAACACTTTTTTTTCACATGAATGCAAAGTTGGAAGCTTGTATCTCCATTTTTAAAAATAAAAAAGAGTATATTTAGCATTCCTTTTGTTTCATATTTGTTTTAATGTTCTTATTTTAATACAATGTCTGTTGGTAATTTTAAATTTTTTGGAGCACTAATTTATCCTAAAAATTCATGCCCGTATCTTAATAGAACTTATATTATATTTTGATACCTTTTCCATATTTGTTCCTAACCTAAGTTCTCTATCTTGAATTTTGGGAAGCTATTGAGTCGCACTCTTCTTTTCTAGAAAGGACCATGTGTGCTCATGTCTCTTAAATCTAAAAAACATTGTTTTTTTCCAATTACCCACCATTTCAC